>CM040403.1:92882723-93006723 GCA_022702515.1 Ilyophis sp. 1 JC-2022 | reverse complement strand
ATTATGGTCAGCTTTTCAGTCAGTAGATTTTAGACGGTTGCTATATTCCCTTTTATGTTTCTGTCAGTTTTATTTTGTGGTGTTCAGGCAGAGTGTCTCTGCAGAGTGTCACATACATATTACTGTGAAGCACAGGTTGGTGGACATGTCTGTAGCCTTCAACCTGAGAAGTCAGTTTTAAGAAATACATTGCACTGTGTTGGTACTATATCGTCTCCAGCTAAATTTGGCATACAAATCCTCATTACATGAAACAAAGCATCTCTCTCTCTCTCTCTTTCTCTCTCTCTCTCTCTCCATCTTGCTCTCTCGTTCCCTCTCCCTCCTTCCTTTTTTCTCTCTCCCGCTCTCATTCTCTTCAATAGAGAACAAAGATGCTGATGATATAATGCGATCTTCATATCCCCACATCTTCACTGCTGAGATATCCACTCAACCAGTATTTTAGTTCTGGTCCTCCTTAATTTGCACAGTATCACCAGTGCTATTACCACACCTGAGGTTCAGCTCCATGTTAGGCTCCCTGTATTCTGGTACGTATAATAGCTCATCTATTTTCCCAATTTCTTTTATCAAAGAGGCGTGCATTTAGACGAAGACCAACATACCTGCGCAGTCTTTATATCTGCAGGCAGTTTATTTCACCGCAAGCCAGTTACGCTCATAAAAAGTCGGATTTAGTGGGAGAGAGGAGAAGAGCCTGTCTGCAGTGGCAGAGATTCCAGTTTTTGGGTTGAGCGGGTGCGAGAGCAAAACTCTGAGTGAACCAGTGTCAAAAGCAGCAAAGAGGTGGGGAGGAGTAGAGACGGGAGCCGGAGAGGCAGAGGGAGGGAAGTGAGTTTCTGATAGAAGCGCGGCCCCCCGGCTGAGAGTTAGGGATGCAATCCAGATCATGAAGGATCAAGTGCAGAGTGCTGTGGAAGAGGCATGGAGTGCCAGT
Organism: Ilyophis sp. 1 JC-2022; assembly: GCA_022702515.1. Lineage (NCBI taxonomy): Eukaryota > Metazoa > Chordata > Actinopteri > Anguilliformes > Synaphobranchidae > Ilyophis > Ilyophis sp. 1 JC-2022. Next base: position 93,005,783 of record CM040403.1, on the reverse strand, counting down.
GACAGGAAGAGTAGCAGAAATACTGTATGCCTGCCAGCGATACATTTGCACTCTCTGCCTCCTCCAGACAGCTGCCATTTTTCTACTGTTTAAAGGAATATTTTCCCCTACCCAACCCCCAACACTGAAAGATAAAAATATGCCTACTGTTTTTTTTTGTGTTTTTTTTTTTACCTGGTGGGGTCTACAGGTACAATTATTTTTCTTAGTGCATGTCCATATCACTGTAGCCACTATTGTTTCTCTGTTGCTTTAGAGCAGTTTTTGAGTAAGATGCAGTGTTGGCTTTTTAACTAACATTGTAACTGAAATCAGTCATGAGGTCATGTTCCAAAGGAATAAAAGATACAATAATTGATTATTTTAAATTGTAAATTTCTGCAATTTGTGAGATATACAAATCAAACAAACAAGCCAGCCATAAGGAGAAAACGTCTGAGGAATGGTTGCTTTGTTGTAAAGAACAAATTCTCAGAAATCATAAACAGGCCTTCAGACAGTAGATCGTGTTATTATAAATTATTCAGCTGGAATTTCATCATTATGTGTGTCAATGCATTCAGAAATGTAATTATTGCACGGGATCAAGATTATTGCTTTTGTCAGTTCTAGCGGGGTCAATTTTGAGTGAGCTTGCACGCGTGCATATCGGTATGCCTGTCCGCCAACAACATCATGCTTACAAAGTATGCATTTCGATCAATTGTTTTTGAAACATGCTGACTTTAAACAAAAAGATCATTACTACTGACACACCATTATTTTCATGAGTCTATTAGTAATAGGGACATTTCCAACAACAAGGATGAATGCCCTATAAGCAATTATGGAGAGGAATCAGGAAAATGACAACATTAATTACTTGGTGATTTGTTAACTCAGTCTGGTTAATGGACGCAATCAGTGTGCATTAATAAACAAGGCGTTCTTCATTGTTCATTGTTGCCCTAAAACCGACCATAAATCTTTGGATTTCTGGTTATATTTAGTGCCGGCACACAAGGGCACGAAACTAAGTTTTCGCCTCTGCACGCGTGCTATTTTGGTGAGATTACACGTCAGACGCCGTCTACAGTTCAGCCTTTGTTTTTTTGTTGCTTGCGTTACGCAGCATGATGTTCACAGCGGAATGTATGACAAAATATATTTACAGACAGTGCAAGCGTTGTGTGTATAAATAGCCATGTACGAGTGTATAATAATATGTATGTATCGTTTCATTTATTTTGGAAAAGAAAAACTGATTCCACACTTCATACAAACCGGTAACTGTGTACATGTTTGGGTGTAAATTCTGTTCATATGTGCACACATGCATTTACTTTTACAGGACAATAGACAATATACAGATTTTTTCCCCTTTTTAGAGCCTCTATATGCCGTCAGCATAACCAAACGGACTTTGCAATGTTTTTTATTCAGTCTCATTTTTCAGTCGTCATTGAGTAAGAGAGGGATTGGTTCTAGCGTTACGTTTTTGCTGATAAAATCCGAAAATAAATGTCACTTCTCTCCAAAATGTATTCACTTCCAGGCAATTCCATACCATATGTGCCAAGTAGACCATGAGGCCATAGAGTGTAATTTGGAGTTGGTGCAACATTTTAAGTGTGGTGTCTAATAGGTCTATCCATTCATTATCTAACCCACTTATTCCTGGTCACAGGGGGGAATTTGTAAATCCTCTCTATAACCATTGGGTGCGTAGTTAGACCTCACAGGACTCCATAGGCACGGCATGCTGAGCATAATCCTAAGTATAAGAAAAATGAAGACCCCGGAAAATTCAATAGAAGACACAGTTGCCAAAAAGTAAGGAGGCCATCAGAGTTAACTATGTCTTTAAAAGTGTTAGTCTGAATGAAGTTTACAATACATTTCTGGTGCATCTTTTATCTGATTCACAGAAAAGAGAAGATGTGTCTAAAGGGGGAAACTAAACCCAAATGCATCATGGGAAGGCAATAACACACTAAGAAAATGTTTACCTTTCTCCTGGAATCAGAGCCCATTGGCCAAGCCTCAGCTTAGAGCTGCAAAGTGCAACAGTGGCAAATTCTTACTTGCTGTGACTCCTGCCCTCGACATGCTTGTGATACACTGTGCTGCATATAATGCATCACATCTGCATTTTGAATGAAACAACAAATACATGTAACATCATATAGGCCCATACGGCAATTAACCGTATACTTGTAGTGGGGTAAGATTAGGCCAATAAACAAATATAATTTTTCCAGCAGCATAAGGCAATTTCACTGATGAAGACAGGAATGTGTAAAATATTGAGGGTGAATAATTTATAGATGTAATTATCTCTGTTTAATCCATTCAGAGAGCTTGGGCTCTGGAAAGACACTATACAGATAAAAGTGAATAAATGTGCAATGATTTGTACATTTTGTATTATTTTGTATTTGCTGCGAGGATATCATTGACAGCCTATCTGAAATTTGAGGCTCTGACTGGCAATTCCTAATTAACCATTGCACCTTTGGTGAAGTTTTAGACTTACAGAAATGGTTATAAGCTCATAAAACATGGTTTCATGGATGAATGATATTTTGGAATATTTAGCTTCATAAAAATAAAGACAATGAGATTTTTCCCCTTTCAAAAACGTGCAAATGCTTGCATTTATTTGTACGTCAACGTAAATGCCGAATGCTTATGGAATATAGGCCAATGTCGCCTTAGTTTTTGACATTTTTTTGAGTATTTAAAAAAAAATTGTTTGTTCAAGGTGTAGCTGAATTATGACTTTACAGTCTGCTTACTTATCTCTGGATTACTATTACTGTGGGTGGAACCATGGACCTGTCTGTTGCATGATTATTTACCCAGGATGAACTCGCTCCGGCTTGCTGTGTCAGGCAGTGAGTGACATCATTGATATGCCCTCTAATCCCTTACTGAAATAAATAAATGACTGTGGAATAGCTGTTACCTCACATTACCTCAAATGAACCGGATCAGTCTGCTGTTTTCCACTTTTTACTATTATTTAAAGTAAACCTACATGCCCACAATTCCCTGCTCTGTGGTAAATCCTACCAAAGAGTCAACATGTGCTATCTTTGTTTTAACTGGCAGAAAACACTCATTGGCCCTTTGCCAATACAATTCATTCAAATGGAATTTATAGCACACCCAGGCTGTTTTTTCATTCTAGTACACTTGAACATAATGTTCTCATTCGCCACTGGCATATGGGATTTAACCTTTGCTCACAAGAGAAGTGTAAAACATACAGAATGTTTGTAGAAAAAGCCAGATGCTAAATGTCTCAAGCAAAGCTCATGGTGTTAGTTAAAATACTGCAATTAGTTTAATTCATTGTCATTCATTCAGTCATTCAAACATGCCATTTTACATTGTTCAGTCATTGTATGTATGCACTTAACAGGATATTATAATTTTTTATTAATTAATTAATTTATTTATTTATTTTCATCTTAGTGTTTTATTGGCTACAGTGGCTAGTGGATCATGATTATGCAGTGTGGTCCATTGCCCAAATACAATTAAATTGAAACCAAATTAAATGACCATTTAACATATATGACTGGTGCTGGTAAAATGGTCCACACGTCGCACGGGATCATTTTTCTGTTTTTTTTTATAGTTTATGAAAGTACAGATCCTGAGCTTTCAAATGATGTCTCATACACTGCAATATGTGCATATTTGAAGAAGATATGCTTCTTTGAATGTTGGTAGACCTTAAAACACTTTCCTGAGAAAACAGCTCTCAAAGATTTGCAAAGATTCACACCTGAGGCTTGCGCATTTAATGGGCGTGAAAAGTAGCTGGCTAATCCCACCCCACCCACTCCCCCACTAGAGTATCAGACGATCAATATTTGCTCTGGATTTCAGAGGCTTGTAGAGGTAACCGCTAAGACTGGTAGAGATACGAAAATCACGATGAACACGCTTGTAGATACATTGTTTGGACATGCGGCTAGCTAGAAAGCTAACTGTTAGTTTCAGTAGTCAGCAAGGGCTTGGTTTGTGTTAAACAAAGACAGATGAGAATATCACGACAATGCTTGCAAATGATACATTGTTTGGACCTGCGGCTAGCTAGATAGCTAACTGTTAGCTAACTTGTTTTTCTGCTAAACAAAGGATGTGTCTGAATCGGTCTGAATCGACACCCTTCTATAGGCTACTATTGAGTATGCTAGCTGTGAGAAAGTTGTTAAGTAGGCAAAATGTTATCTAAATGTAGTGTACATTAAATCCGCAAATTATATACTTATTATGCTTAGGTTTCCGCTGATAATAGTATTGAGGATATTTTGTCACATAGGCTACTGTATGTCACAAAACAGTAGGCTATGCTGTAAGCAGTAACGTTAGCCTACCTTATCTAGTAGGCTACACAGGAGGACGCAGTAGATTCTGACCATTTTTATACAGTTACAAAACAGATAGATTTCACGGCAAACGATAGCTGTACTTTGCTCCATCTGGACCTCTGGCTTTCAATATGAATATCTTCAGACAGAGCCCCATATAAAAAAGTGAACGCTGTAACTTAACAACCGTTTTGCGGCAGAACGGATTTGAGTTCTTACATATTCTGATACTGGTCCTCTCCGCAAATCTCAGCCCTAATCCATACTTTTAATGAGCCATAGGCAATCATTTCTATACAAACTAGTGAAAAATTAACATGGACACCACAGACACTCTGACAACGAAACACGTGCGCTCAGCGCTGGCCCCAGGGTGTATTGAAGAAGTCACTAGTTTGTTTTGAAATTGTTCGCTTAAAGTATGGATTACAGGTGAACCGATTTGTGGAGAGGACAAGTGCCAAAATAGGTAAGAACTACAGAATTACTGAACTCGATTTGGTTCGGCCGCAAAACTTAAGTTGCAGTGTTCGCTTTTGTCTATAGAGTAATATGGAGTTTTGTCTGAAGATATTCATATCAAAAGCCAGAGGTCCAGATGGAGCAAGTAGCTACTGTGAATCGTGTACGTTCTCGACTCGCTTTAGTCATTTCGGAATCATTAGCCTAACGTTAATACAACGTAAATATAGTTCCTAAAATAAGCATGTCTCTGTTGTCTACTGATGATGATGCCATGTTAGTTTTTTCATTACCATCGTTCAGAATTGTAGGATAAAGGATTCCATTAATTTTCCATTGTCTATGCTTCTACCGGCAGCTACATTATTCAGAGAAGTAGGCTCTTTATGGGCGAGGCCATAGGCGTAGTTTTTAGTAGGGACGCTAGGGACATGTCCCTACCAATGTCACGGAAACAAGAATTGTCCCTACCAAATATTGCAGAGTGAAAACTGTAGTTATAGTTCCGAAAGTGCAGATCTGGTTGACAGCTGCATCAATAACCTATTATAAAGCTATCCTATTATCTGCCATAGCCAATCAACAACCTGGACTGACTCGTCTTTCTCTCCCTCGCCTCTTTCCCAGTGAGTGCCACGAGCTGTCAGTCAGCCGTGCAAGCTTTTCAGCAGCAGAGCAGTGGTTCATCAGCGACACAGCGACAGCTAAAACACTAGGCTACTAGTTATCTTTTCTCTCTACCTCAGCTAACGTTAGCTTTAGTAATCTGTTTTGGGATGTAGAGTAAACTTTACGCTACGATTTCCGAGACAGATCTGATTGTGCAACTGTGATCTCTTGAAATATATTGAGTAATTGTACAGGTTGCATCATATTGAATGTTGAAATGGGTATTAGTAGTATGATATACAGTATAGAATCAATCTTGATCTTATTTACATTATTAGCTACATTAACTACTTGAATCAATCTCTTATTTATTATATTATTACATTAACAACTACAGTCACACATTTTCGTCATTAATACAGTTGTCAGTTGACGAAGACAGCAACCTCTTTCCCACCTTTAAGGTAAAATTCTGAATGTAGCCGTTTACTATTGTTTAACAATGATGTATATATGTTATATACGATGCATACCATAAATATGGATGCATGCTTACGATGTTTAAGTGTTGGTCGTAATGCGATTGAGCGCGCAAACTTTAGTTAGCTAACGTTAGCTAGCGAGCGAACAACTCTAATGACGTTAGCTAGCACAACGGCTAACGTTAGTCATAACATGATCAAATTTGTTTTCAATTTGTATGCAGCAAGTGCACATGTAGGCCAAATACATAATCAGTTGAGGTTAATTAAAGAAACAGTCATCGGGATCATCTGATGCTGTTTTTGTAGCTCAAAAACAATATTTGCTCTCAAATTAGTGCAAAATTGTCGTAGCTCGCATACAGTCCCTAACAAAACTGGAAACAAACCTATGCCTCTGGGCAAGGCATACCGATCCTCAGAGCCAATCGAAACTAGGAAGGTGTTAATGGACAGCTGATTATAGTCTGACCCTCAAATTGAAGACCGCCCCCAGCAAACATGGTTTAACAAGCATATTTGTGTTACTTATTACAGGTATTTAGAGATTGTAAATACGCTGTATATTATATTAAACAACTTCTAAAACACTTAAACTTTCGTTATATGGGGAAAAACAAAAAACTAATTTCGCTCTACCGTGAATTGCAGAAGTGCGACTTGCGGACCATTTTACCAGCACACGTCACATATTCCACCATTGATTGCATAGTAGTCATTTAGTTTCTTGGACTTTTCTAACTCAAATTTGGATTGCGTTACCTATCAATCGTAACCAAGAAAAAACTGAGGGGAGTAATAATCTGAACAATCCTTTGGACTGCTGGTATGTATGGTGCTTGTGATAGAAAAACATACCATGCCAAATGACCATGTACCATGCATACTGAGGCATCTTTGAGAGCTTTACTTTCAGAAATGATTCTGAATCCTATTAAAAAGGAAAACATTTTGTAGGTAAGTTGCCCCACCATATTATAAAGCAAGGACTTTTACATCATCGATATCTTTTTTTTCCCCCATTTCCTTACCTGGAAAACCTCTCCTTCCATTTTAAGCAATGAAAAAATATATATTTTGCCTCTCTTTGGTATGCAGTAGACAACTGTGTGACTCTCAGGGAGATTTCATCAGATGGGCGATTTGGAACCGGTGATATAACCGTATATTTTCTAAGCTGCCGTTATGAGGCATTTCCCACTGAATAAGTAATTAGACACTGCAAGAGATACCTTGCGAATGCATCACCACTGCAGCTCCAGTCGTCTCTCCACAGCTATTTCCTCTGGCTTCACAGTCATCAGCTGAACCTTAATTACTGTTATCACATGATTACCCTGGTAAGAGTCACAGAGAGGGACCGACACCAAAGTGAACCACTGGCACACTAAGAGTTTAGTCACTTCCTCCTTGCTGGTGGGTCAAAAGGTCTTGGTGTGACCGAACAGACAAGGACATTGTCTGAAGCCGTATTTGCGTTACGCCAGAAGAGACGTGTCTGGAATTTTCTGGTTGGCTGGTTATTTGTGCCTACTTACACCATGCACAAAAAAGTCCCTGTAATCTGACGGCATTGATTCAGGGGTAAAACTGTATCTGTATCTCTGACTCGAGAAATTCCTCACAGCCTTGACTGACACTGTTAGTTGTGGGTTATATTAGTTCTACCCGTAAGTGAAGCAAGAGCACTATTTTAAGCCTTAGGGTACACGGGCTGGAATACTAATTATATAACAGCAGCACATGTTTCATTTATTTTATGCACCGTAGAGTGTTTTTCTGCTTCTTTGGGACTGATTTATTCATATTCAATTAATTTCTGCCTTTGGTGTTGGAGATGGTTCGTATTATGTGTATGACCTAGTATGATTTAATGTATGTTTTGTAAGGTGATTATATGATGTATTGTAAATAGTAGTGAATTATCAGGAACCTTGAGTGATCAAAAAATCCCTGCATTAAAATTATTCAATATATTAGGGGTATACTGACCTGGCTATAATCATAGCTGTATTTCTATGTCCAATAAACCCATACTCTTTCTTTTTAATACCAAATATGACTGGGAATTTAATCTTAGTTACAACTCCTATTTCTCTATGCACCATGGTAGTAAAACACTGCTTGCCCGAGCACCCCATTACTACTGTAGTTGTGGGTATATCATATACATTGGAAAATGTGAATATGTGAATATTATGTGATGTTTTATAGCCTTACCATAAATTACAGACAGGAGAAATTTTTTGATTGGTTGCTCACCTGAGATACAGCTGCTCAGAGCAGACAGAGGTGGTGTAGTTACAGTACCCTTATTCACTAGTACAAGGGAGGTGGGTGGGGGGTGCTGGCAGGAGGAGAGGCGCTTAATTTCTTTGAAAACATGTATGTACGGGTTCTGTCTATGAAATTGTTTTCTGTGCTTCTCTACTTAAAATGCTACGCAAGCTTTTCATAAATAAAAACAATGGGCCTCATTCATGAAGCGTTCCAAAATATGCACGTACATTTATGTCCAATTCATCAAACCGCGTGGAAAAGGTATATTTCGTATTTACTTACGATGCGCGTCCACGTTATTTTGTGATTAGCATTATTCTGACACTGAAATTTAAGTTTTATTAGCAGATGTTCAATCAAGGAAAAAAAATAGTTTAATATTGTCAGTACCGGCGTCATGAACGCCTAGCAGTAAAGGCCTAGCAGGAGATAACAAGCGCATTGCCATACGAGCGCATTGCTTTTTCGCAGCCTGGAAATAAATGAAACATTATTCATTTTGTAATTCTGTTGGGGTTCTGTGCATGTGAGTTGTGGTTTGAAATTGGGTAATCACATGGGCTACCTTATTTTAGAATCTCTCTGGCTTGTGATCACATTGATGCGTGTGTCCCACACTGCTCAGGTTTTACTTGGATATAGCCTGCTGGTTAAAAAACCTTCACTTTTAAATAAAGTTTATCCGGTTTTCCCCCTGAACGCGAGACGGCGTTTCACCGAATTTTCAACAAAAACATGCACTGGGGTGTGCAGTCTATGGCATTGGACAGGTTGGCAATTTCATAAAAAGCCTGCTTTACCTCCACCTGTCTTTGCATCTTGTAGGGGAACTGGATGTACGCTGACATTAGCTGGATTAAGCAGTTGACCACAATTGCAACCCTGGCTACAGATATGTAAGCCACTTTAAAGCACATTTCGTGCATTGGTTAAATGTGTGTTATAGCATAGCCTATGTATGGTCATGTAGAATTTAAATTTTTAGCAATTTAGAAAAAATAGTAGGCTACTGGGAGCGTTCATTAGACTACGTTATGGGTCTAATTAAATTGATTAATAGGCGTAATCTAAAGTGTTTGCTTTTTACAATCATAATTTATTACGTTTGCAATGTGTATTTCAAAGGCTAGATTTAGTCTTAACAAAATTGAATTTAACAGAAAATAAAAATACATTCATATTCTAATTATCACTCAGAAGCTACATATATCGGCATTATGCATTTACGAACGAGGTACGTGTGCTCCGGAGGTGTAAATTTTGTTCGGAGGTACTAACAAATCTCAGATACGAAAATGTTGATGAATACCAAAATACGGGCAAAACTGCAATTACGAACGATTTACGCACAAATTCGTTTCATGAATGAGGCCCAATGTCAGAATAAACCAGGCAGCTAGCTGGCAAAAAATATATAATAAAAAAGTCAGCTTGCTAAATGAAAATAATTTTACTGCATCACAAAGAGGGCTAACAAATGTTTCAGTAATGAAGAGAATACATTTATTTAAAATTTTTGCTTGACAGACAATACTGATCTAATGGCAAGGACTTTTTGTTCGCCATGAAGTCTAAGAGAGAGAAAACTTGTGTGTGTGTGTGTGTGTGTATGCGTTTGTGTGTATAATTCTGTATACTGTACATACAATTTCGGAAGTGTGTCCTATGGTGCATAAAGCACAGTAAACAACAGTAATTTTCTCTCAGGGAATACACACTGAATTTGAGGGCAACAGCAGACAGAAACATTATTTAAATGCATGTTTTTTTCCCCCTCTAATGCCAGAATAGTGAAATGTGACATTTAGCTGCAGTCTGAGAGCGCTGTGAGAGGATGTTGTGCCGTTGTGTTTTCAAAGCTGGGTTCCTCTCCCGTGGGGCCGCGCCACTGCACAGCCCTGCCTGGTTTTGTTTATGAATTAAATATTTCATTTGGAGCGACTCCAGAGCCTGTCGTCAGGCCTCCCAGCACAATGAAAAGGTCACGCCATGTCCCTCTAATCACACAGAATGTACTACTATGCACTTCCCATCCCAGCAGGCTGCTCGCTGGCTGGGATCAGTCCGGATAGGTTCGGTTAACCATTTGAAGGGTTCCCTGGTGCAGCGCGCTGATTCCAGGTCAGCTTTTTTTGTTTGTTTCTATTTTACTGCGATGAGAACTTTGCCAAATTGCAGACAAACGGGAACTAAAAGCCTATGAAAATGTATATAATGTCATGGTATATGATGGATGTCCTGCAATATTTGCCAAAAGGAATAGTCTGAGACCACCGGCCCGGTCAAACAATACTGTACGTTTCGTGATTTATTTACAGTGGAATGCGTAAAGCCAGTTCTGTGTACACAGCAACACAGCTGAGAGCAGTCAGGGAACGGATAATAATCACATGGAAATTATGTTGGACATTCACAGATATGCACTGTATATGACTGCAGCTATCATACGTGGAAAAACAAATATTGCTTTTTAATTTCCCGTGGGGTTTATTGCAGATGCTGGCAAATTCTTCATGGTTTTTGCTGATATCGATGCAGGGAATCGAAAGTATTACAGCGGCATCTCTGTAATACAGGTTGATTTTAAAACAGGAAGAGCACGATTAACTGTCAGTGCCCACTATGAGAGGAACAACCTGCTTCTGTGAAATTGCTGTGTAATGTTTATGGTGAAACGGGCCACTTGTGTCGTGCGTTATTGGCTCATCGCAAGAAGAGCACAATGCAACACAAGAAAGTTCAGAGCAACACAAGAGTTCTAATTTCACATAAAAAAATTACTCATCTTTAAAATTGCGAAAATGAAATATGTTCAGAAATACGGTTATGGTTAATGGTTCAGTTTTGGTTCATTTGTGCTATTAGCCCCTGTGAAATGGCTGGGTAATGTTTATGGTGAAACAGGTCACTCCTGTTATGCATTATCGGCTCAGTGCAAGAAGAGCACATGTGACAAAGTTCAAAGCAATATTATGAAAACATTAAAAAAAATATGAAGATGCAAATATGTTCAGAAACATGGTCATGGTTCATAGTACAGTTTTGGTTACGAGCCATATTTCACGCTGTTGAAATAGAACACAGCAGAGAAAAGTGTGCAGAGTGTTTTTCTACAAAGGGCAGAGATTGCATCATCTGACTGTAATCTCACGCCCTACATATGCGTTTATATTTTGCGAGGCTAATCTTGAGCCTGGCTGTTTTTTAGAGTATGGTCAGTGGTATTTTCTTTAGCTTTTTGATGTGTACAGAGAAGCCGTACGGTTATAAATGTGTGAGACACACTGTAAGCCTCATTCCAGAATGAGATAAGTGAGGTTTATGGTCAAGTTTGCGGGACAGATGTCCCAGATGTCCCCCTGAAACAAAGGAAAAGGAGAAAAATGCCCTGCCCCCCACAGTAAACAAGCTGCCCACTTGTCAGGAATGAACGTAATCTGCAAACAACAGCCACAGATCCCCACAAGTGCACAATGCCTTTGTTTGCAATGCAATAGAGACCAGTTGTTTGCTGCTGAGTCAATATTTACCGCCTGGCGGAATGTGTGTTCTGTTGCGTCTCAACTACACAGATGCGAGGGGTCCCTGGGGATGGTTTTTTCTGTACCCCTCTTGCTCTATCGCTCTCTCAATCCCTTTACTTTTTTTCTCTCTTCATATCTTTCACCACTATCCCCATGTTGTACTGTACAATGACAAATTGCATTATGGGGGGGGGGGTGGGATCTGGGCTTCCACTTCCTGATGAGGTCTTGTGACATCATGCGTGCAGTCATAAATGGCGGCATTAAGAAATAACGCAACCCCAGTGAAATCGCTGCTCCTCTCCTCGTAGCCTGAGCATATATAGCCAATGGATGGCTGGGGTCCTGACACCATGGAGATATTTCACAGATGAGATCACCGCATTTTTGAGAATGGCCCTTTTGTATTGATGCTGTTCGGGGGCAATGAATAGCTTAAATGTGGGATGTACAATGCAGTCAACGATAAACTGAAGCTAATTATCGGTCTTTGCTCCTCCATGCCCCCTCTATCCACCCCCTGGGGGCATGGGGGCTGGGAATGCATGTAACCCTGGGAAGGCAGCTCTAAGATTACTGCCTGCTCCACAAATAAGATTCCTTGAGACAGCAGTTCTACAGTGCAATATCACGTCCATACCAGCTACTGATTATACTATCAAAAAGTCGTATGGGCATGTCAGCGGTTACCATAGTAATCTGCACTCAGCGGAGACATCTCTTCAAACTAAGAGCCCTCTGGGACCCCTCTGCCTTTACCTTCAGGTCACATCACTTTTTGACATTGAGACATTCACGCACCGGTACCCTGTCTGTTTTGACCTTCAGGTTTCCCAGAGGGAAAGATTTGAAATGGCAAAGATTGGTTTATATAACAAAACAGGTTAAACCATTTTATTTCTATTTATTTAATTTAATTTGTTATCTTGTGAAAATATGGAGCAGGGGAGAAGCTGCAACTTCAATGAATCCTTAGTCCGTGACTGTTATCTTACATGGTAAAAATTAAAGTGTTTCATCTGATGTTGACAAGCAATAGAGTTTTGCGAAATGACTTGTGTATTGTGTGCACATCTGGGTTTGTTTTTTTAAATGTCAAAGCTGAAAAGCTGTTGCATAGATACTTTCAGTTGACTGTCGCAGTACACAAATACACACGTCACGTATAGCAGTATCCATAAACACTGTATTTGCATTTTTGAAAACGGTGTTTAGTGTGTCATTTTTTAATTGCGTTTTGATGATATTATTTATTTTTATCTTTATAATGCATCCTGTTATTTTTGCTTTACTCTTTAGTCAAGTGTTTAATTGGCAAGAATGCAACTGAAGGTGTTTAAACTAGTCATATGCAATAATATACAAAATACATCTACCATATTTTTGTACCATTTTACTCATTTATAGTAGCTTAGATATTATGTCCATTCTTTACCTCTGCGTTGCAGTTACTATACAAACTAGTTTATATACGGAATTACTATACAATCTCTTTCCACGATACGTGATACTAAATATCTTACTGTGTGCTCCTTAGCTTTTGACATTACAAATTGCAATTGTACTATATGTGTACATCAATTTTGCATGTGTACAAGAAGAGAATGCAGTTCTGTGAAGATGTATCAAACCTGGAGCTACTTGATCTTATATACCATTTCAATGTAAGCATTAGACAGCGAAACCTTTTTCTCAGCTAGCAATCGATAAAATGAATTATCTCTGCAGAAGAAACGTCTCAACAGGAACGCTAAAGTGACAGGTGAAATTCAAACATGCCTGACAATATTAGACACATTTCACTGAGGAAACCATCCCAAGGCCTGATTCCCAAGGCTGTGGAACTAATAACTAAACAATGGCTGTCACAAGTATAATTGAATTGACTCACAGACCTCATTAGTTAACCCACATATTGGATTAGTATGCCATATATAATGTTGGTAGAAAAGGCGGATACCGCTTGTTTTACAGTAGGATAAAGCTGTAATACAACATTGAGACATTCTTATGGGTAGTACGGCCAATTTCCTGAGGCAATCAATCAATATTGTCATACAGTATAGTACTGTACAGTTACCGAAGACGTAGATGCATTTTAGGATGAGTTATATGTGGTTCTGACTGTATTTTTACTAAAATAATTAGATGACAATTGTAAGGTAGTATCCAGTGATCCCCCCAAGTGTAAGGCCATACCCACATTTTTAAATACATTTATGTGCACATTCTAACTGTAAATAAACGTGGCATTTATTTATCTCCATGATTCTGAATAGTGGAAATATCTGTTTTTTCTTTACTGTTCAAATGAAATTTAAATCATACTTGTTTTTCTGTTGACTGAGTTTTTGGTGCCAGCTTCCAATGACAACTCTCAGTCTGTTGTCAAGCGTAAACCCACTGATGCTCAATAAATGATGAAATGAAGCAAAAAGCAATTCCACACTAGATACTCTCTTGACTTGACCAAACCCATCTCTTCCCATTTTTGCTGCTCAAAGGTTTACCCAGTGGGGTCCCAGCGGGGTCCCAGTTGAGCGAAATAAAAACCGAGGCGAATGCGGCAAGTTGCCATAGTAACTTAATAAAACTTAATAGAAACAAGTTGTAAAGGGATTCGGAGATAGTGTAGCCGCAACGACTGCGGGACCACAATAAATTGTAAGTTGCAAAAAAGTAAAAATAGATAAATAAAACAGTAGAAGACAGGTGGCATTTTGAAATACCTTTAAAGCATAAAGCATAGATTAAATATTTTGTCAAGTACGGTGAAGACTGGTCCTTGGTCGTCAAATCTTTGAAGGCTGAATGCTGAATGGCCTCTTCCCTGTGTTGTCACGGCGATGCGCTCTCCTCTGTTGTATTTCATCACATGCCCGTTCCCCTCAGTTTTATGCTCTCCCACAATTGTCAATGCCTTGACTGTTTGCCCATTATGTGCACCTGTCTGCCGGCAAAATTGATGTCGGTCTTTGCTGTGTTCGCTCAGTTCTTTCTTTCCTATAGGCTTATCTGTTACCAAGTATCCTTTAGGACTGTAAATCTTTCATTAACAACGGGCTTGTATATTTATCATTAATTATCAGACTTGGCATTTACAGAGGACGCTGACTGATGGCCTAGATGGCATGGGGCTTAGTGTCGACTATTTAAAAAGCACATCTGTAACACTAACCGACAGTGCTTCCTTTTTTAAAAAATTTTTAAACTTTGCCTTGAATGGGATTTCCGACTGACTAATTAAGAAATATTAAAGGTATGTATACATATGCAGTACGTACGCCTGTCTTTGAAGTACCTTTTATTTTGTCTCTCGACTGCTGATGTTATGCATTTCCTCGAAGCCCAGAATAGAAAGCCATCCTCCTTTTGACTACATGTACACGAATAAATTTTTTTCCCATTTTACTAATGAAACTCAGAAAACTGAACAGCGGCACGCTTTCACGTAGCTCTCAGAAGAAAATGTAAATGCGCGCGCCAAATAGGGATGATTCCTCGAGGGCCGTCTAGTGCGCTGCGTATCGCGGCAGGCCTTTATTGCTGCGTCGCTGTGGAGAATTCTCATTTGGCGCCAGTGATGTCATGTATTTACATTCGCGTTTAATTTAGAGGCAGGTGACCGCGCTCCCTCAGAAGGATGCAAATACTACCGCTCTTCCCGAAGGCTTTTAATTATTTCACTTTGACTCGGATCAAATGAGGCCCACTTTATTCGCTCTGAAAAACAAGCAAAAAAATAAATAAAAAAATGATGAGATCGCCAGCACTGAGCTCAGCAGGACACCATTAGAATAAAAGATGACTCTGTGATCTGCCAGTATTTTTACTGAAGGCATGTCCTGTAACTGTGTCTTAATTTTTTTCTCAAATGCCCCCATTTCTTCTTATTATTCATCGCTGACTTATTTCATGTTTCACTTTGCTCAAAGGTCATCCCCAACATCAAACAATCTCAACGACCACTCTTGGCAATGGGTTTTATAACAAAGGCACACATGATTTTTAAGGAAAGACATGCTTTCATAAAAAAGAACATCAGTCAATGTCGGGTAGAGTAACATAAAATATATTGTCCTCAAGCCGGTGCTTTTCATGTAATTGTATTTTGGATTTACCAAGATAGAAAAATGAATGTTCTTGGCTAGCACTACAGCATGCAACTGTCGTGGCTATAACAGCTGCGTGCACTCAGCCAATGAGCACTTTGAAAGACTATTTTTTTTTATTTCTGGTGACTCCATTTGGACAGGTTTGGGAAGGTATGTTATAGGTATTTACAGGTTGGAAAGGCACCTAAACTGTAGCTGATACAGTTGTACATGTGTTGCCTGTGTAAGGGCACCTGTCCATGTAAAAAAGGCAGTCTCTGATTGTTAAGGAAGGTGGGGACAGGGCCAATTTGTCAGGAATCCTAGCATATGTTTTTCTCCATCTTTGGACCCCCCCCCCCCCCACACACACACACTTTTGAAATGTTTTCAGTGTCCTTGCCCTGGTGTTGGCAGCCACTTGGATGAGATTTGCCAGTAACGGTCAATTGGATAGCTTCTCACTGGATAACTTGAGCCAGGGACGCAGAGGGGAGACCTCAAAGCTGACAGTGGTTCCAGAGTCTGGCACGGGTGGAGAGGGGGAAGGAGAGCTGCAGTACGGAGAAAGGGTGACAAGGCCAGCAGCCAGGGGCAGAGTCCACGGCTGAGCGAGGATCCTGGAAACAGAATCAAATAAAACCGGAACGCATGCCTCCGCCACCCTAAGCAGTCGTCATAGCGAGTCGTCGGAGCCGCGAGTTCCTCGACGTCCCCTTTTTTTCCACTTACCCTGCTCTCGGGCTGGCAAACAGATAACGTAATCACGTAACCTCACACATAATCAAACCATCAAACTTTCTATCTAATAATAAAGTAGGTAGCCAGGCTCAGAACAAAGTTTAGGGCGGAGTAGAGATTAGGACAAAGGTGTGGTGAGGAACAGAGATAAGCTGTAAGCGGTGAATCGGAAATCGTGACCCGAGAGCATATTATTCAAAAAAAGTCATCAACATGTTCTGAGCAGAAATGATAGGCGAAAGAGGGAAGACAGGGAAGCGCTGCTTTTTCTCTGGTAGGATGGAGGAATATCTGGCAGTTAAAAAAGATGTATTCACTCGTTTATTTCTGCGCCAGTAATATGCAGATGAAAAATGGGTGTATATTATTTATTTTGTATGTGTGTGAACAGTTTTTGTATTATTTGATGTAACCGTTTTTGTAAGTCAATCTGTCAGGCTGCTTTGGGTTTGAGAATTCCAGTGCCTTTGAACGTCCATTACAAACAATAAATAAGTGTAGTATAATGTAGTAGTATAATGGTTAAGGAACTAGACTTGTAACCGAAAGGTTGCAGGTTTGATTCCCAGGTAGGACACTGCCGTTGTACCCTTGAGCAAGGTACTTAACCTGAATTGCTTCAGTATATATCCAGATGTATAGGAATGGATAAATGTAAGAAGTTGTGTAAGTCGCTCCGGATAAGAGCATCTGCTAAATGCCTGTAATGTAATGTAATGCTAAAGGCTGAAATAGTAACAAGAAAAGGGCTAGGTTTGCTCTTGTAGCCCTATCCTCAATATATTCTAAAGGATCTTATTTCTATAAAAATGATGAGATGGGCTAACAAATAGATTCATTGTGAAAATAAAGAACCCACATCAGACAATAAAAAAACCTGTTGTAATTGCTTCTAACTCTGAATGAGTTGATATTTTGTGAGTGTCAGCAGATTGATTTGTTCACAAGAAAGGTCTCAATCCCAATTTCTCATAACAATGACATGATGTGGACACGACCAAGGACAGACCGACGTTGTTTGATTTTCTTTCTTGCTCTTCTTTTTTTTATTTTATTTTTTTTATTTTTTGCTGTTGGTGACTCCATCTCTCCTCAAAGGGAAAACAATACCAGTTTATTAACGTTGGAATCAGTCCTTTCCAAGTGGAATATTATAATTCTGCGCGAATGCGCACGCGTGACACACGCGTGTGCCTGCGGATATTGCATTGTGCTTTTATGCCATTGTCACTGTCTTTGCCTTAATGGTGTCCGGACCATAGATACCGGTGAGTGACATTTCTTTTTGAAAGGCAGCGGTTTTAAGGGCTATTGTGTGTAGCGCAGTCTGGCTATTCCCACGTGGCTTTAGGTGGGTAACCTCCGCAGAATTTGTCAAATCCCATCCCGTTCATCAGACTGGAATGAATAGTGGTTACATGAGGTGCCCAACAGAAGAAAACTCTGACTCTGAATGGTTATTTTTATAACAACACTAAAGTCAAATACAAAGACATACAAATAATATAAATAAGCTCGCTTCTATTCTTTGCTTTAACAGGTAACCGCTTGCATCTGCTTCAGACGGCCTCCCGTTTCATTTCCAACTTGCAGCAGACAAGGCGATTGCAGTTCATTTCATAAAAGACTAACTAGATTTACATAAGAAATACATCAAGAGATGGATAGGTTGGAAGAAAGAGAGACAGAGAATTCTGCATTAATAGATTGATTCCTTTTTTGGGGCGGGGAAAGACAATATAAGCAATGCAATTACGTTTGTAGGGACATCGCTGCCTACATACAGTAATTAACTCGGCATTGAAGATTCTTTTCAATGTTATTATTGTTTTCCAGTACTGCAGGCACAAGAATTGGTTATCAATTGAACCGCGATACAAAGACACTTTATAGACGGCCTTTGCTTCTCCAGAATGCTGCATGCAAGGGAAGTAAACCCAATACATCTTCTTCCTCTCATTTGGGTGCAGCAGGTGGTCATAACATAGATTATGATGACAGTAAGTCAATGACACTATAGCATTCTGGTTTGGGTTGATTCTTCAACCTTCTATTGATTGAAATAATGTTTTCACTTCACACTCTTAAGATCAATTGTTGGTTTTCAGCAGAATATGTTTTAAGCCGTGACATAGAGAGGGGAGTAATAACTTGGCGATTCAACTATAGACATTATATATTCAAACCACAGTGCATTTTGGTGCTTCTGTTGGAACGAATCAAAATGTTCATAATTTCATTACAATTTAGGCACCATTAATGGCGACCTGTCAACACAGCTGCGGCACTTTCCCGTATCTGTGTTTGCTGGTTGCCCTTGTCTACGTCTTCATTTTTCATTCAGTGTTCACAAGTAAAATAGACAAGAATGGAAATGGTTTACGGGCCACGGTTATAATGTAGCACACCTTCTCAAGTTCTGCGTAAACATGGTCTGCATGTGTCTGTGGTAAGAGATTGTCATTGCTGCAGTGTTACACAGCGGACATGCTGTCCCATTTCTTTTTGACATAGAGTGTCACATCTATGTAAGCAATCTGTACATAGGGAAATTCCAGTATGTTTATACAAAATTATTGCTGGCTCATCAAGTCTTTAAAAAGTGAGGCTGGATTAGTTTTAGGTATACTGTGCAATTTCATGTTGCATCTATTAGATCTATTAGACTGCTGCATTACTTCCACTGTGAATGTGTCATAATGAATAAGTAGAATGTAGTTATTAATAATTGCCAAACCCAATTTGTAGTGGAAAGCACTTTGTTTTTGGAATTGAGTTTATGCTCTCATATACGCTCTCAGAAATAAAGTTACAGTCTAGATACATTTTTCTTGTTTAAGGAACACATTTCCCAAATGTACCCTGAAAGTACAATAATGTTCTATTTTGGTACTTATAAGTATCTTTTCAAGAAAAAAAGGTACATATTAATTAACTACTGCTTTTTTATGTACAATTTTATGTACCTATCGGGTGCCACCCCAGTGACAAGTGTACTTTTCGTACCTAAAAAGATACGTATATATACACAGTATGCATAGAGAGAGAGAGATTTAAGGCTGTCAATTATTCCTTACCATTACTGTTAAAAAAAGGCCAATTATTGAAACTACCCCAGCATTACCAACTGAAAACATCACTAAACGTTGGTGTTTCGTCCTCCATGCAATTTACGTGCATTCCAAAAGCAGAAAATAATGGAACCAAGATCTTTAACGTAATTACATCTTAATGGCTATCAAAGCTCGGCTGTCTAAAGTTGATCTTTGGACCTCTGAAGCACTGAAGCAAGAATGACATGATGCATTTATCAATGATGAGGCGAAAGAGTGAGTGGAGAGGCGGCGGGTGCCGATAGCTGTCCTGAGACTGAGCGCGGGGGGCTTTCTTTTTTACGTTTTTTTTACATTATTTTGGCAGTTGTGTCTCTTGTCAAACCCACCCAAATCTTAGCTTGTTTACTTTGTGTTACAGAAAACTGAAATTGAATTGTAAAAACTGAATTTGAAAGCATGTTGAATTAGATTCTTTTAACTTGAAATTCATCGCCAACTGAACGCAGTGAAGACCAAATTCGCTTTCAAACCATTACATTCCATTTCAAAGAGCGAAATACAAATCAAATTCAATTTGTAACGCCCAGTAATTTCTGCAAACCCCTGAGTTGTGTGCGTATTCCTTGTTGCGGATATTTCATATCCTGTTTGCTTTAAGATACTGCGCTGTACAACCTGGAATAATCACAGGTACGCTTGTGTAGACGGACATGAGCTACGCTTTACTGGTAGAAACAAACCAGTCCAATGACTTACAT
Organism: Ilyophis sp. 1 JC-2022; assembly: GCA_022702515.1. NCBI lineage: Eukaryota > Metazoa > Chordata > Actinopteri > Anguilliformes > Synaphobranchidae > Ilyophis > Ilyophis sp. 1 JC-2022. The sequence continues at coordinate 92,985,413 of CM040403.1, read as the reverse complement.
TAATTATTTTAAAATGTTGTTACTCCCAATGGGTTTTACAGATTTACAGATTTGACAGGAGGCAGCTTAAACTGTTTCAACAGCTGCAGTTCTGCATTAGCTTGAAAACTGCCACATTAAAATGAAATTCCAAAAATGTGATGGTGTTACTCTCTAATGCCTCTATCCAGAATATTTGCATCTGGTATTCTCAGGGAGAAACTGTCCATCATCTCTTATACTCCTGTCTGTGAATGTCTTTCGAGGTCTGGCGCCACCCTCACGGAGTATTCGGAGCCAGCTGGTCCCCTGTGCTCGAATCTAAGTGACGTTGCTGCAGTTTGCAAGGCCAAGTGTACCTTTTACATTGACCTTTATTTAATGGCCTCACCACTCAAGCAAAGGTCATGCCTCCATTCTCCCTTAACTGTGTGATTGAGATGGTGACCTTCAATACAACCCATTTTTTTTTGTTCTTTGAATGTGTGATTGAATACACTGTGCCAAGTATAGATTTTGGGCTGGCAGTTCCTATACGTGTAGAACCATTAGATCAGTCATGAATACGGAAATTAATTACCAGGAGTACGTTTCCTGATAACAAGAGAGACTGAAAATGATCAAGGAATTGTTAGAATGCTCTTGTTCTCTTGTTAGAATTCTTTCTAGAACCAACTGAATAATCTTTCTCATTAAACTTTCTCATTAATTCAAACTAAGCATAGTCAATTGGTACGTAAATAATCAATACCTTAACTATGCATTCTTATTATGCAGACATTTGGTTTAACTTGAAATTGTACATCTATGGCAGATACATCTGTCAGATTTAATATCCTATGCTTCCTGGTGATATTTGGCCGCTCATCAGGACCATCCAGGACACAGTCTGGTCATAGAATCAACACTGGAATCTGTTATTTTTTGGCCGCACCATATGTGCTTATGGGACTTTCTTGCCTGTTCACTACAGTGTTTGTTTTCCCCTGTCATATCTCATGGCAAACTCTTCATTGAAAGTTAAAGCTCTACAGAGATCAGAAAAAAATAGCCACACATCAATATTATATGAGGCGCTAATTTGTTTCCCTGTTCTGTGAATGATTCAGAAGCTTACAGGGATTAAATTGAAGCTAATGCATATTCTATTGTACTTCAGCAATGAATGTTAATCTGGATGGTAAGTCATGAATTGTCAAGGCAGATTGCATTCTAATAATATTGAGTAGCATATTACCATTCGCTGCATAATTAAATATGATTATGAGTAATTAAGCACATATATTAGATTCAGGCAAAATGATTGCTGTAAAAACCACAGCTAAATGCAATTTCTGAATCTCTCATACTTTAATAACATTTATGGTGTCCTAATTCTAGAAGTAGGCATGGATGAAATCAACTTGTTTATCCTCATGCTATGTTGCACAATGTTATTGACTCTACAGATTTTTATTTTCCAAAAGAAAACATCAATGCAGTGCCCAACCATTGTATATGAGACCGGGCAAAGTAAAAATCTGTTGAAAATGGAAGAAGAATTGGAGGCTTTACAGGCACAGTATTGCTTTTAAGGTTCAGGTATCTTCTTTCAAGTGTAAAATGGCTTGCTTCAGAGTACAGTCAACCAGAAAATTTCATGATGTGACTGGTTGTCATGGTAATATGATAGAAAAAAAGTATCTCCTCTCCCCTCCTAAAAAGTATATCATCAGCAAGTCTTGCTTTTGTGATGAAAAGACAGAGAGGATTCGTAGATATGTCGAGATGGACAAGTGCTAGCTTCTGAAATAACAACGAAATGATCCGTCAAATGGCTGTTGAAAAACAGCTGGAAAAGGTTGACTTACAAAATGTGAGTTTCATCAAGTTCTCAGGAAAACCTGAGAGGCTTTTTAGAACAGTTCATAATATACATTCTGGACTGACAGTAGTTTTTTTCTGTCTCACAAAGGCAGTGGAAAAACTAATATAGCTTTATGTTAAGGACATTGGAATACCGGAAATCGTATGACATGCAAAGACGTTTCAGACGTGTACGTAGATGCATTGCAGCAAGCAGTGAGATGACAAGAACCCAGCACCATTTAGGTCTCCCAAACAATAAACATAAACAAAATATTGAATGCAGAGTTCTCCACTTTCCGCATGGAAGAAGATCTACTGTATAAAAGATGTAATTTTAAAGCTTACTTAATCCGAGTCAAATCAATGTTGGCTGTTTAACCTATGGCACATACATTGCCTACATTGAGTTTTTGTTATTGTCTGTATGCAATATCACGGTTAAAAGATTTCACAGTTATAAACTGTAAAATCCCAGTCATTCCTGCAGAGGCAAAGATAAACTCTGTCTGCAGAAATGTTTCACCTTTTTATTGATTGGCTTATCTTTCTGGATGATGAACTTGTTTGGCTTATGATAGCTTTTCCCCTGCAACCGAGGATGCCATTTAATCACTGAATTCCAAGCATGAGCTAAAACTACTGTATAACACATGAAAATAGAAATCCACTTTGTCTATGAATCTTGAGGTAAGCAGAAATAAATTCTGTTCTATGCACGATAAGATAAAATAAAGCACAAGATGAATCATTATTAATTTAAAGTCATTGCATTTAGTAATGTATTAGCATAGAGACGTACACTTTGTTGACTGCATTGAATGCAGTTGTGGTTAACCCCAGATGATCACAGATGTGTCGGTAATTTTGTTACTTTGTTGTATAAACCGAACTGCCATTTAAAAATAGTAAATTGTAAAGTGGGAGCTAGCTAACTTACTAGAAGTAGCTAATATCTACGTATACACAGTGCTGAGTTACCTATAGTTTAATGAATGATGATTGATTAAACTATTGGTAACTCAGCACTGCATATACATGCATAAAAATTGTTCATTAAAAAGAATTACATGGATTTTTAGGATTGTATTTTTTTGCAGCTTAAGACAGTATTAGAAAACATTTCAACACTCCAACTTCAGCGGCCACAGAATTGTCCACCATATTTTTAAAGGGATTGCCAACTCGAATCGATGATTCAGCCTTTGAATGGTTAATTGTTGTCATCCTCGGGTGGAATAAGCATACCCCAAGTATCAGTACTAAGTGATAGGCCTAAATTGAGATATGACTTCTTTTTCAGGCAAGATTTTGATCGGGCGGGATTAAAACGCGACCAGTACATCAAGTCCTCTCTGAGACGGATGTGTGCGGGTTGGACCCGTAATGCACGACTCAGAACACTGATGTAATAATAAATGCCCGCAAGGGCTTTATTATGGGGAAATCCAAAATCGTAGTCACACAAGCAAAGTCCAAAAACCAATAAATCCAGCCAAACCAAAAATACAGTACCGAGGGAGAAGGCAGTCTCGAAATCGGTATCCATGCACAAGTTCAGTAACCAGAGTAGCTGCCAGCGGAGCAGAAGTACAAAACAGGGGTAAAGCAAAGTTCGTTGGTCGTGGGGCGTAGCAGGAGTCAGACCGAAGTCCTATCCACGGGGCAGAGGTACAAAACAGACAGCAGGCAAAACTCGTGGTCAAAAACAGGCAGTAGAAACGATAGGCTGGCAGTAACGATGGTCAGTAAACAGGCTAGATCAGGGGTGGGCAACTCCAGGCCTCGCGGGCCGGTGTGTATGCAGGTTTTTGCTGCCGCCAGTTAACAATTATTTAATTAGCCCAATCGTTTACACGATCTGATATTTTAATCTACATATCCGCGATATGAACAGCAGCTGATGCATGTTCTTGTGCCGGTATGCGTGTATTGTAGCATTTTACCGTTCTGTAATTTACAAGTGAATCTGTGATTGTGTGTATGAATAATTAGCTGATTGAACCGTGGTAACTGGTGGCAGTAAAAACATGCATACACACCGGCCCGCGAGGCCTGGAATTGCCCACCCCTGGGCTAGATCAATAACGGTAGTCAAAACAATGGAAACCGCTCAAAAGTGACAGTAGTAAACTAAAGGCAACAATTTCACAAAGACATGACATGAACACTGATCTTATATGCAGGTGTAGACAGGTGCAGACACTTAGCTTGAGAGCAGCAGGAAATGAACAACAGCTTGAGAAAATGAGACACGTAACAAGGCAATTAGTAAATCGTTAGTAGTTATCCTATCCTAGCCCTGACGTTAGTAGTTAGTAAATGACATGCACGAGAAACGTAAGGTAAACATGAACACATGATTAGAGAGTTAGTATTACCCAATCCTGATCTAATGTTAGTAGATTAGTAAATTGACACGGGAGAATGAAACAATTAGGGAAGCGTGAGTGACAGCAAGAGAAAGAAACAGCATGAATGCAAGGCTGCGGAAAAACACGGAAATGTGTATGCTAACAATGAACTGCATCATAACAGAAACAGAAAACAAGCATGACATGAACAGAAAATAAACTGTGACAAACACTAAACATGAAACGTGGCATAAACATGACATAAACGTAACACTCTCAGCCAATAGAAAACCGCGATCACACCTCACTGAAGTGTTTATGTGAATGCCACGCCCCCACTTTGGGGAAATAATTCAGACTCACTCCCATAGAAAACAACAGTGCAGGAAGAAGACAACAAAGATCGAAAAAAAACCTATAAAATTCCAAAAAGCTGTTACATTGTGAACTGCACAGCCAATACAATAAAAAAAACGTAGGTTAAATAAACGTCACATAATATGGATAGTTAGAACTACAGGCTTCAACAATAACTGTCGCCCGAAACTTCAGCTCACTGTTTCGATCGGGTCAGAGCGCTTAATATGCCTTCATTAGGCTAAATGTAGCTGGCGATATAGCTAACGTTAGCTAACTAAAAAACATCCAGAGGCCAACGGCAAATTTGACATGATGATAACTGGCATACAGCACAATACCAGCTATTCCTCTCAGGAATCAAACACAGAAATACAGTTTTGCTGTTCAAGGTAAGCTACCAATTAGCTTAATTCTAACAAACTACGGAACACCGCATAGATGCGCTAAAGAAAACTAGCAAGTAAGTGAAACCTGTTTTACACTACTCAAAATTGTTATATGTAGCAAATACATATGTAGCTAAAGAAATAACTACTTTGTGGTCTCAGTAACATTAATGTTACCACACTGAAATGTCAAAGAAAAATAGAATTGTTGATGTTTATTTTGCTGGAAGACTGAAGCCAGATGCACACAGCATGTCGACAGATCAAGTCAAATTTAACATTGTATGTTACCCGCTGTGTAGTGATGTAATAGAATCGGTTGACCTTTTAGTTATATACATTACAAAACATATCTTTCGTTGTAAGTCATTTATTATTTATACATGGATTTTATTGTTGTGTCTCAGGGCAATCCCATTAAGTTGATACGCAATAGCGCATGCTACGCTGTACCGTTAATGTTACTATTTGAAGCACGTGGGTCTCTGAGATTAATGTTAGTATCAATATGTGAACGGATATTCATTAGTTCAGTGGCTCAACCATATGGTACAGTTGCACCACGTACTTTCTTTTTTATTTAGCTGTTGTTTGTTTTGCTAAACAGTGTTTGCATTTCCCAATCTGCACGTAACTTGCCTAGAGGCTCTTGGGTGTGACCTGAATATTAACTAGCTTTCACACCAGCCCAGGCCTGAGAACTGCATCGTCGGCAGAAAGTGACACTATTCAATCTTCATTTTTTTCAGATGTGGACGTTTTTAAAGGCTGAAATTTTTGGTGGATGATTATTTTCATAACGAGAAGTAGTGTCAAATAAAGAAAACCACGTTTTAATCACTGTTGGCAATCCCTTTAAAGATTTTATGGTCGACTGGAAACAGCTTATTTGTCCCATAGAAACAGCCTGGCTCAAATAATTGAGCTCAAAGAACTGCCAGTATAGTGTTCAGTGAACGCATACATTTTTATTTTGCTGTATTTCAAGTGTACTAGAGTTTTAGTACAACACAACTGTCTATATTCAACCTCACATATTCAAAAATGCATACTAAATAGTGCGTAATATGCGGTTTTGGACACAGCCTATCACAATGTCAAAGCTGTTAATGGTTATGACTGTGACAATATTTTAGGTCAATGTTTTAGAGGAGATTCAACTGCAATGTATTATCATAACAAAGACCAATACCAAGATGAGTATTTATGAATTAGCCTTGCTCTTTGGAAAGGAAATGACTATATGATTCTCTCTTCCTATTATACTCCCTCTCCACTGCAGGCCAAGAGCTGCTGGCCCTCTTTTGGGAATGATGATGATTACATTTTCAACAAGAGCTTTAAGTTCGTAAGGAACATGCTGGGCCATGGCCAGTATCAATATCATCGAATCCATTTTGTGCTCAAAGTATTTGGAAGGATTACTCATTGCTTTTGGGGTGTGTGTGTCTGTGTGTTAGATGTGTTAATATCACTATACAACTAACAAAATTGATTTTGAAACATATTACTACTACTACTACTATTACTACTACTACTACTACTACTACTAATAATACTAATAATAATAATAATAATAATAATAATAACAATAATAATGATGATGGTCATGAGAAGAAGAAGAATCTGTTTTCATCACTTTATCTTTTGAGTCCATGCATTACACAAAAAGGAAGTTATACAAATGCACTATAGACAATACAGTCTAAAAATGAATACCTCCAACACTATACTAGTTACGGTGGAGAAAATGACTGAAATGTCACTGGTTCATAAACTATTTTTGGGTAATAAAAGAATGTAATACATTTTCTATGATGGATTAATATCCATCCCTGTGTCCAGCCTGTGTTACATTTGAAAGGCTTGTGATGAACATTGTGTCCTGGGGTCACTGTGCCAGTCAAAGGATCAGCCTGAATATTAAGATGAAGAGAGAGAACTGAGATTCCAGGGTAATCCTGAGTCCAAGGTGTGGACTGAAAATGTGAAAATGTCTCCTGCCTTGATATATACAGTATTACACTTATATTACACTTCCTGTGTGATTGGCTGTACGATTTTTACACATCTTCACTGGCCTCTTTTCCCGGTAGAACCTACTTAAATGAAAGTTTAAACCAAGCTCAATATGCTGGCATTCCATGTCACTTTCAGAGGTCTACCAGCTCTATAAGTCTATGTGAAAGTATACTTATTTTATTGGCAATATTATTTCTGGTGCAATGACTCAGCTTTAAATGATGCCAATCAACCTTTGAACACCACCAGTTAGACTTCTCATCACCTTTAATAGACAGTGTGCGGGTGAATATTGGAAGTTTAGTGTGCCATATAATTATACCTTTAAATATCACACCTATGGATGTCTCTTCCCTTTGAAAATGAATCATACTCTTTCTCGGATCAATATGAGTAAGTGGGGTGCTTTATTGCATTATATAAAAATAAAGGTCATTTTAAGAATATGGTTTATGCTATTTATTTATTTATTTTTCATGAAATATTTCCCAGGATTCTCAGGAGGCGGAGAAGGGTGATCTTATTTTCCATCTTAGGCCAAGGACAAACGTGCTGTACTTTTGAACCAGCAAGGTATCCATGGCAACAGAGATGTTTGCCACTGGATGTGTTCTTTATGCAGGTTCAGTACTGATTTGTTTGATAAAAATATGTTTAAAAAAAATTATATAATCTTTAAAATGTATGCTACTGTGCCTTAGAGTAGCATTGTGGAAGCAAAATGTCTTACAATTATAATGTATTGCTTTTAATCATTAAAATAATAAAAAGGCTTCCTTAATATTGTAGTCTGTCTAAAAAAAAACCTGTCCTCCTTGCATTAGTCAAAAGTTCAATGACATCTATGTTTTTGTTCTAATGCAACTAGTTTCAGTACTCAAAATTAAATTACTATATAAATAACACAGGGATAGCCCCTTTAGAGGTGAAAATCCTTCTCAGTGGCTTATATATTATTTTCATTTGTACAAAATGATTATCTCTAGAGCAAAACGTAAGTACCATAATTTTGTCTTCAATGGCATGGCTGACAGCAAGATTGATTTGCAAAGTGTACTAAAATCCCATTTGTGATGTAATTGTTCAGACTACGGTAGTAATGATGAATGTGCTCATAAGGTAATATGTTGTTTATGTACGTGTTTCATGGATTTCCCCTCATTTTACTCAGCAGTTATCAGCTTTGGTTTTTTAGGCTGATGAAAGTAATTTTGCAGCTGTGCACACTTTTTGATACTGTTATGCGCTGTTCCTTTCATTTGTAGGCTTTAGGCTTTTAGGACCCTGTTTCCTTGAGAAAGTTAAGCCCCAATTGGCTGATTGGCCTGCTTGAGGCCTTTATAAGAGCTCCCTTACTGCTATCTCTCTACCTCATGCGTAAGTGGATTTTGTCATCAGAAGATGACTGGGTGGAACTCTGTTTACCAGTTGGTGGTCCCCTCTGGTTAGTACACTCAAATACTGAGTTTGGCCCATGACAATGTTCTAGCTGGTCACTTATGAGATTCTAAAACTTACTGTAATATCTTGAAGCACAAATTTTGGCCTGGTTTGAAATCAGATATTGCTAAGTATTGCTGCTCTTGTTTTGTGTGTCAGTTGGCAGGGAAATTAAATCGGGTCATTCTGCAGGCTCCCATCCCAGTCCTCTGCCTAAGCCCAAGTCTGCCCACCAGTACCTTTTGACTCTTTAGTGTACTGCAACTCCTGAGGCTATTCCACAAAGGTCTCTTAAAGCCAAGGTGGTAGTGAAAGCATTAATAAAATTCTGTGCCACTTTTAGCTTGCCCGAGGTCATTCAATCTGACCAAGATTCCAAATTTATGACAAAAGTGTTTCCCCAAGTTTTAAAGGTGATGGCTGTTAGACATCAGGTCTCCAGTGCCTATCACCCAGAGAGTCAAGGTACCCTAGAACATTTTCACCAGACACTCAAAACCATGTTGTACACATACTGCCTTGAGACTGGTAAAGAGTGCGACAAAGGGATAAGGGATTGAGGATTGTATTGACGGGATAGGATCTGCTCAGTACGTCACCCAGTTGCTCAACGCCTACAGCCTCTGAGATCTCTGTGTTTGTAACCCTAGACAGTGTCTTGCAAAATACAACCTTTCAATGCCGAGGTTCTGTTAGGAGTGGACAATTATGAGGCCTACTTAGATGCAGTGGTTTATTCCACTGACTTGGAGAGTCATGTTCAAACCCTTTCTGCTGTGTTCCAGTGCTTGCAGGATCTGACTCTGAATCTGGCTAAATGTGAGTTTGCTAAAGCGATCGTCACCTACCTTGGCAAGCAGGTCGGTCAGGGTCAGGTGCGCCCTGTTGACGCCAAGATTGCTGCCATCATGGAGTTCCCCACTCCCATCACTAAGTGCAAGCTGCGTTGGTTTCTTGGGTTGGCAGGATATTGTTGTGGTTTTGGTCATAATTCTGCTTCCCTTGTGTCACTTCTGACTGTTTTGCTGATTTTCTCAGTCCAGTTAAGTTGGAGGTGAATGTTTAGGAGGTGAATGTTTAGGAGGTGAATGTTTAGGAGGTGAATATTTAGGAGGTGAAGGTTTATGAGGTGAATGTGTTGGAGCTGGAGCAGTGCTGTTGCACGAGGATGCTCATGGTATTGACAACCCCGTGAGTTAATTCTCAAAGTTTTTGCCCTCCCAGCGTAATTACAGCACCGTAGGACAGGAAACCTTAGCGCTGCTGTATGCTTCAGCATTTTGAGGCCTGCGTAGGTTGAACTCCGCTTGAACTCCGCTCCCCGTTATTGTGTATCACAACCCCATTAGTGTTTTTAAGCCATATGTACAGCAGCAATCAACGTCTAATGCATTGGGTGGGCCCTCATTGTCCAAGGTTTCAACCTTGCAATCAGACATAAAAAGGGTATAGACAATGTGGTAGCTGATGTCCGTTCCTGTGCCTATGGTTGATTTGTAAAAATCGTATATATGGGTGCCATTTTAAGTGAGAGGGTGGTATGTGCTGTTCCTTTGAATTGCAGGCTTTAGAACCCTGTTGAGGAAGTTAAGCCCAATTGGCTGAATGAGCAGCTTGAGGCCTATATAAGAGGCCTTTTCGCTTACTGCTGTCTCTCTCATTCCTGACCAGAGGCATGCCTTTTCTTGCATTGGTAATGTTTTTCTGTTTAATTATTTCCCTTTACTTTTAATAAAATCATTCTTTAGTACATTTTCCAAATGTCCCTCTTTGTGTTGTGACCTTTTGAGCCAGGTTGTAACAATACACTCAGTGTGCATAGGACACAACCCCGCACAACTCAGTGCCCTGTCAGCAGACGGGTCAGTCCTGGGGGCCCAGCACACAGGAGTGTGAGTGAGCACACCTCAGCACTCTGCAGGCAGGACTGGAGGTGTCAGGTGACCCTTGAGAGAGTGAATTCAGCATGCTTCTATTCCAGCTTCCATTCCCATCAAGTGCACTGTCATAAATTTACGCACGCACACACACACACACACACACAGACGCACACACACAGCAAGTTCCAAGAATAATATACGATGGAAACAGATTTGATGTGGGGTGGTGGTATTCCAGCCAAAAGCAATATCGCACTGTTTCTGTATATTTGTTTGTGTGTGTGTGTGTGTGTGTGTGTGTTTTAATCAGCTTAGACCCATAAAGCACTTAATTTTTACCATCAATGTGAATAAACGTATTTAACACTAATATTGTGCACGGGTGATGCAAGCAAGCAAAAGCTCTCTTCACTCGTGTAGTTAAGCAGCAGCATTACCGTAATGAACCCTTTATTTTTGCCATGCAGGACGAGTTATTCAGGTTTGTTCAGGCATTAAGAAGTGTATGAAGTGTGCATGTGCATGTCAGTGTGCAGAGGTGGGTGGGGTGGTTGGGGAAGAGGGGTATTAGCACATTCAATTATTCTGGAGATAAAGCTGAACTCAAAATCAACTGAAGAAGCTTCCTGGTGGCACAAATTTCAAATGAACTGTTCAATGTTGACATTTTTAATGAGCTGTTACTTAGTAGACCTTTGTGAAAATGGCTCTCTCTGCCCAGTCTGACTGGGAGATTTGGTGTAAGCCAAAAAATATGTACGTGTCAGACTAGTAATGAGTGGAAACTCAACACTTTGCTGAATTACAATGATTCCACAAAGGGAATAGTTAATTTGACGATAATTAATGGTGCAGTGAATGGTAAATACCTTTGTGGGTAGGTTTTTCAAGGACGGAAAACTGAGAGCAGTTAGACAATTTGACACTTTTTTTGTGCAGATAAATATACTCCCCCACCTCCATCTCCCAAACCATACACCCCCACCACCACCTTCATCCGCCCTCATTTCATGTGCTGAATCTGGTTTGTTTCCATGGAAACACAGCCGAAAGAGTTACCAGAAGATTGAGTTAAAGGATTTGAGGTAACAAACATTTAAGTTAATTGCACTCCTTTAAATTGTTAAACCAACTTACATGTTTTCCTTCATATAAAAATAAAGTAATCCTTTATTTTTTCCTAATGTTTTTTCATGTGTTTCAATGTTTCATATTACCTGCAAACAGATATTCTCCATGACTAGGTCCTTCCTTAATAATGCATTGTTGTGCCACAGCCATCAAGAGATTTGTTATATTCAATTATTATCTAAGATTCATAATTTATTTTGTTCAGCCTTTATTTCTGTTGTTAAAGCTGAAGCCCTGTAGAATTCCACACTGTATTTAAGCTGAAAAAACAAGACCTTCAAATCCAGTGGAGCTTTTACACATCTCGTTGGGACATGTCTCTTCTTTTCCAGCTGGCTGAGCCAAGAAGGAGATACAAATCATTCCTGTCTGTGTGTTGTGTGACACGGAGCACATCTAAATCCCAGGAGAACTGTGGGACAAAGATACGGAGCATGGAGCTGGCAGAGGAGTAGAGACAACCATCGATTTCTTTCTGTTAATCTGCAGGCCAGGGCCAGTTCAGACACCAGCCTCCGACTCCTACCGGCCTCTCCGTGATGTGCGATTTATGGAGGGCGAGACGTAATGATTTAGCCCCACTCGTTGCATTGTGTTTTAATGACAAGCCTCATGTTATTGCTTAGTTAAAGACTGCTTCAATGTGCGCTTATCACCGAGGACGATATCGCCCCGCTGACGTCTGAGTGTTAAACGAATGCAGAAGGGCAGCATTAACCATCTTGCCGCATTAACCATCTTTCTTTGAACTTTTACTACTTCTGTCAAAAAGAAAAGAATAAATAACCAGAGATCAATTTAAAATATGATTGTGTCGGTGCGCGTTAACATTCCTTCCCTTCTCTCCCTGCAGAGTGTACGAGTAAACCTGACCTGTGTGACACACTGTACTGTAAGATTACATATGGGCTTTGGTGAGTCATTGGCAAATAACTCCATCCGAACAGTTATGTGACACCTTAAACTATACGGCTGTCAGGCCGAGGTCAGCGTCAGTAAATTTCTTTACACGTGTTAATATGTCGAGCCCTTTATGCTAAGACATACAGCCCACGAGGGACTACTGGGGAATAAAGAAAAAAATAGAAGTGGTTAGAACAAAATCTCCCACCCGCCATTAGTTTTGTACTTTTATGTATAACCAAACCAAGCTACAAAGAAATACTTTTGCCAAGCAAGGTTACAAATGAGTTAGAGAGGGGTTTCTTGACATTAATCGTTTCACAAATGGCGGATTTTAATGGAACGGACCAGCAGGAGGGGAAAAATATAGACAGTTTATTTAGATGAGCTTTATTAGCCTTGGTTAAGGTCCAAAGAAATCCACTGGGCTCTGCTGAGTTGTAGGACTCATGCAGACACTTGGCAGTCGTTCTTCGCGGGTGCATTATGGCCACGAATCATCATCTTCCTCCCCAAGTAATTATCCTAGCAGTCTCAATTAAATTTCGCATTTTAAATGCAAATGAGGGCTTTTTAAAATATGTTTCTTTTTTGCCTTTTTTTTTCTGCCTTTATATTCCCGAAGGGACACCCCTGCTAAGAATTGATTGGAATTATATTAACTTTTTTTTTAACTTGCTTATTCATTCATTCATTGAATTTTATTTGATTTCTAGGTCGGTCAAATGGTAACTCCACCCCCCGGTTTTAATTTCCCTGTGATACGCCTCCTGTAGAGGCTTCAGACATTTTTCAGCTGTTATTTCAAACCTATTGGACCATCCTCACAGGGAGGAGAACAGCCATCTCTAATTAAAATTTTGATCAAAATGCTGTTTCATGCTCTGATTGTTACACATTTAATAAATACCTCAAGCTAATAAATAGATTGCAATAAATACATTAACAAACCCCTATTGTGATCCCCGGAATCCTTGGCTTATCTAAAAAAAATTATAAATAAATAAAGCATAGCAGTGGTTTGAGCAAGTCTGCTGGTGCTAAAGTGGATTGATGTGACTAAATACACAAGTGCCCCCTAGGAGTCTATCCACACAGCTTATCAATGACTACCACAGCGTTTTCAGCATTGTACTGTAGGTGCTGAAAAACAAAAGGGTTCCATGTTTTATGTTTAACTTAGCCACGGTGCTTCTTTTCTTTCCGTGTTTTTTCTTTCTTTTTCTTTTAGATATTCACAACATTTTGGCTCTTCCGTTACCTAGTGCTACTGGTAATTCTGGCTCATTACAATAAGCTGCACTTTATGAAATCTGAATGAATTGAGTGAATGAGTTTTTTATTCCCGCGGATTATTTTATTCAGAATATGCCCTCCAAAATTGTTGGCAAAAATGTGTAAAAAAATGCCATATAAAATTAAAACACAGATATTAAGTGATATTTTATACTCAAATAAATGTGGGAAATATATTATTATATAGTAATACAAAAAAAACTAAAAAGTAATTTTATTTCTCAAGAAGAAAACCCTTGTTTTCAGGTGCTTTGTGCACCATCCATTTGCAAGAGAAACACTTCTTCTATAGTATTTTATGAGATTGGTGTACATTTTGTGGGGTATTTTTGACCATTCCTCCCAGTGAATTTTTCAAGATCCTTCAGGTCCTTTGGTCTGTGCTTGGAGACTGCCCTCTTCAATTCAAACCACAAAGTTTCAATCAGTTCAAGTGCGTAGACTGGGATGACCATTGCAAAATAAAAAGGTTATTTGTGGTAGGTTAACTACTTGGTTGATTTTAAGGTATGCTCGGGAATCCCTGTCTTGTGGAAGCAGTGGTCTTATATATATAGCCTGTCAGGTTGAGGTCAACATCAGTAAATTTCTCTGAGTTAATATGCCAAGCTCTTTATGCAAAGGCATGCAGCCTACAATGGACTACTTGGGATATATGAGTATTGTATATAGCACTCGTATGAAAAACCAATGTTCTGGGAGTTGGATAGTTTATTCAGCTCATTTGAACACTTTCTCTTTCACTGCCAAGTAGTTTGCAGTCTGTGTTTTGTTTGTTTTATGACTGTAGACATCTGTATGTTCCGTCATGTCATGTGAGTCGTGGAAGAACGAACTTAGTTATCAAAAAATATTTTTAATGGTTTGACAGACTCATCGGGTTAAATCAAATCATAAAACATAAAATAAAAATGCTTCTGATAAGCTTCATTGTCGTTTGACTGACTTGTGACCTTCTATATATCCATATATTCTACTTACAAAATAATTGAAACCGGAATAATTTAGTCTCTCTCTCTCTCTCTCTCTCTCCCCCTCCCTCCCTCCCTCTGCATATACTCATGCAGAATACAGTACATGCAAATGGTTCTAGTGCATTTGATTTTAAGCCTGGGATTTATATAATTTCAGTCATATGTCTGCAGTTAAATGTAATAATGTATTTTTTATGCTTGAGTGGAGGTGGAAATGTGCCTTTGACCTCTGGATGTGTGTCTAATGTGGGTCAATGTAGTAAGTGCTGTCACATTCCACCCAGGTGATCCATCTCTGTAATGTCACAACTACTGTAGAGCTTCCTGTAGGTCACACACAACAACACTGTGGAGACTGAGTCCAGCAGAGCGCCAGAGGAGTTCTATCTGTTTACAGCATTCGCATCTGCATAACTGAACATTTCATGAAGATGGGGACTGGGCATCAATATAGCCGCTGTGTGTCGGTGCATCTGCAGGTGTGTGTGTGTGTGTGTATTTATCGGCATGAGTGTGAGAAAGTATGTATATGGTGTGTGTATGTGTACATTCAATTAGTTTGTACTATTTACGTGTGTGTGTGTGTGAATATGTGATGTTTAAAGACAAGGAAATGAAAGACCAGAAGAACCTAACATCTAAAGACGTACAGTACCCTGGCTGTGTTCCAAATCGCATACTTCCATGCTCCGAGCATGCATAGCGAGCACACGCATCCATGTGAGTCCATAGCGAAGTACGGTAGTGCGGAGCACAGGAGTAACACAGCCACTGTGTTACTAACTTAGCCCCCATTTTCTTGGCCTGCACATATTTCTCTACACCATTGGCACATTGTTTACTGCTGGTCAATAATTGCAGAAGAAGAATGTGGTCGGTTGCTTGCAGTCAACTTTAGGGTTCTTATCAAGTAAAGTGGTTTTTGATTAGTGTTAATGGCCAACCTTAATAGCCATTAGCTGTTGCAAGACCAGTCATGCTTAAAGAGAAGCCTTCATGTTGGCACGTGAACGTGCTCTCGCAGTCACTTTTTTTTCACTCACTGTCGGGAATAGAAATCAGGCAACGTACACTTGCAAATTTGTTTAAAATTTTGTGCTTCTAATGCCACCACCAATGCATTCTTCTACTTGTAATGTTCTTTTCAGTTGAAGTATGTAGTGTATAGTTTTTAAATGCATTGTTCAATCATTTCTGAGCACTTCTACTTTTCATTTTTCAAAGTAAAAGAAGGCTCATGCACTGCCATCAGCAGATGGGGGTGGGCGATTGGGTTTATGTACTGCATATTGTGGAATGCTATACTACATACCATCTCCTCCACAAACAGGGATGGGTAATCAACCCAGTTGACTCACTGAGGAGATCAAGACAATACTGCATGACACTTGAGCCAACCAATGGCTCTGAATAGAGAATTGGCTTCTTGTTCCCAGTGAGCCATCCAGCAATTATTGATCAGATGGAGGGACATACTCCTTTGTATTTGCCTTTGCTTTGGGAAATTGTAGCATCATAGAAAAGACAGTAGAAAAGACGTCATAACGGCAACAGATATGTTAAGGCAGTGGTCACCAAAGACTATCTTTGTTGTTGTGAGAACGATTTTGGTTCATATTTCTGCATGAAGAGGCATACAATGCGTCATAACAGATCATAAAAAGGAAGAGAATAATTATATTAATTAGGGTGAAAAAGATGTTCAAAAATAAAGGTTAATTATTCAACATGTATTGTGATACATATGGTATACATTTGATGCTGGCCATAACCCACAAAATATGGTAGTGCCACTAATTTCTGGAAATTATTTGCACCTGCAAGTGTCTTGCTCATCTCATCAAAAATACCATACCCCTCCACATCCAGCTTCCCTCCTGCATATTAAGACGAAGTTCATAATAATCTTATGAACTGGGAGTGACTTCACATGTTAGCGGCCACTCTGTCAAATTAACGTCAACTCCATTCACGTTGCAGTCCATTTTGCCCTTCAAATCATGGCGGGTTTCTTCTTAGCACGGTCGCATCAGTTTTAATACTTCCAAATGAATGAACGTCCTGAGCTATTTATCAAAGGGGTTCCCAGAGTGCAGACGAAACAGACAGGGCCGAGGAAGAAAATATGTCCCAAGAAATGTCAGAGCGACATTAACTCTAATATATCACACCTAATCCAGGGGTAAGTCGCAGGGCTCTCTGTAAAACCTGCATTCTCAGCATAGTTAAACCAACCACTCATTCGCCTCACAAACGAAACTGTACCGCACTGTACCGTACATAAAACATTTTAATTTTATGCCAAAAGGGTCGGGGAGGGGTCTTGATTTAATATTATTAATGCCACTGATAGTGATGTGAATACTGAATGAATCAAAATTGGATTAGCATCGTGGTTTGTGAAGTTCACTAGGTTAAACTGTGAACTTGGACAAAAAAGTACTGTGGATATTCCACAGATTTTGTCAAGTACTCTTATTTGTAAATTGACCATTATGTATACACATCAGACAAACATACTATATCAACAAACTCATGGATTTATTTAGCTCATTGTCTTTTTTATGTCAGTGGATTCCAAACATTCTAGATCAGCCTTTTTGATAATTTAAGTGCTTCTTCAAATACAGATATAAAATATATTGAACTGACGGGCATATATGCGTTTTGAGCAGGTTCTATGAAAACTAAACGTCTTTTTATCTAAATATTCTATTTATGATGCTATTTCACTTATCTAACTCTGGATTTTAATTGGTCTCATGTTTAAAAAAAGAGAATGTGCTACCAAATAAAGATAAAGTAAAAATAAATGTACATTTTGCTTTGATATATAACTAGACAGTGGTGCTAAATGATCTGCCCCTAATACGTCCAGCAAGATCAAATCTGTGTGTAATTTAAATCAGAGAGAGAAAGAAATGAAATGGTAATTACTATTGATTGCCTCTGTGCATATGACCCCCACAAGCTAGTTCTGCATTCTTAAATCAACCCAAATTATTGGATTTGCTAAATGCATTTTCTAGGAGGCCTCAGTCAACCAACATGAAAATACCTCCATAAGCCAAAGCCCTTACAATGAAAAGAAAGATCATAACAACTTGTAAAGACACTTACAAAAACAAGGTATGTAGACATAGCTCCGTAGCTCTTGTATATAGCTAAAGAAACAAGACTGGGACAGGCTTTCTGATCATTGTAGGATCTCACTGAGGATTAAAGAGAGAATGTTCTAAAGTGGAGGACCTCATCATTTATCATGTAAAGATATTTCTATTTCTATCTATTGCACATTCCACTAAGATATGAATATTTGCAGCTGATAAAATGACAATGCTTTTCAGTTGTTTGCAGTATATTATGTTTATTCTGTTACTATAAATACAGTATTCATTCAATAAAGCACACAATGGCATCGACTTTTAATGCAAAAATACATGTTTTAATCTGAATAAAGGAAATTCTGATTTGGTACTTTATGACAGACCCATTTATTTGATTCATACTGACATTTGTTTTTACATTACAATTATAGCCCTCACGACCACTTCTTATATTTTCAGAGCTAATCACAGATTTTGTTAAGAAAATAATATCTGCACATCTATGATGATTTTAGGTATCAATTCAGTATCTTAAAAATATTTTTGTTATTTTAAACACACTGACTTGTTCTTATTACTAGATGAACTGGCTGTAGACTTCATACACAAATTACTGTTGAAAACTGTAATGAAATGCCTTATAGATATACATATAGCACTGCTATGTAATTATGCTCATGCAATAGGCCGCCAGGATAATGAACTCCCATGCAATCTACAAATGATAAATAATTTCATGGTTATGGCTACATAGCCTTCTTAAATATTTAATGATCGATATTGTACATGTTTGATGTATAACAACATATATGTTTTATATATCAGTCTGGTGTGCACGGTCTGTGTGTGTGTGCGCGTGCATGCGGGCATATGAGCATATGCAAGTGCATGTTCTGCTTACTATACTATGGCTTAATGAGCCCTAAATTTAATAGCATTTTTTCTGCTGCACATTTTACTGCCAAGAAATGAGACGACCACACAGGTGCAAACACACATCTAACAAGCACACGCATGACTGTATTGAAGACTGAAAGCACTGTATTCGGCCTGCTAACAGGTCTCACCAAGCTGACAGACCAGGATAATTGTCATAGGCCTACGCATCTATGTGTATTGCTATATGC
This sequence comes from Ilyophis sp. 1 JC-2022, assembly GCA_022702515.1. NCBI lineage: Eukaryota > Metazoa > Chordata > Actinopteri > Anguilliformes > Synaphobranchidae > Ilyophis > Ilyophis sp. 1 JC-2022. The sequence goes on along the minus strand of CM040403.1, from coordinate 92,966,609 downwards.
TCTGTGAAGTGACCTTGGGTAGGCTACAATCATTTTCACCCGCATCACAAATTGTTGTTAAAACCGTTTCACAAAACTTGGTCACAATTAGCAAATAAATCTGCTACTATTTTACGGTTATCTCAAAACCAACTATTCACTGGCAACTGCCGCGTGTGTTGCTCGTACAAAGAAGAGCAATTAAATTGATTTTGGCCCAATCGATCACCTTTAATGGGTGTTGTTCTTTTTCTTCCATCGTTGTTAAAAGTATCATGCGCCAGTAACTGAGCCGTGCTCGCAGTGATGTGGCACGTAATAAACGTCGAAAGATTATCTGATGCTTTTGGTCCATGGTCTTTATTTAGGCTGCGATGATTTAGACTCCACACCTAAAATATTTCTTAATCAAGCATGTTCCCATTGTGTGCCTTAATCTCTATTCTAATTTGTATTTTTTTTTTTACAATTGATCATCTTCTGAATATGGCGTGGATGTGGATGAACCGTGACATGTGCGCTCACTCATCCACTGAAGCACTGCAAGGAAGGGGCATAACAATGATTGCCGAGCAGCCGATTTGTCTCGCAAGTCCCTGACTCACCTCGCGAGATGCGTTTACGGAACTGAAGTGTGATCTCTTTGTCAAACGCTCTTTAAAAAAGAGACACTATGATCGCGTTTTACAGATTTTAGCTCGTAGGCCTACACAGATAAACGAAAACGCTCTATAAAACGTTCTACCCTGATACATTCCAAAATCTTAATTTAGTTGCAGCAAAAATGTATGTAAAATGTGTTGGGATAAATTCGTGTTGCCTGTTTCAAGGCCTAAAAACACAGAATATACTTACAGTGGTGGATTTGTACAAAGCAGTGTTTTGCTTCCATCTGCTGGTGTGCTACAGCCATATATGCCATGTAAGGCGTAGAGCCACTTTTTAAAAAAATGTGTTGAATATTGTCAGTTTGTTTCAATGCAGGCCAAAGTATGGTTGAAGCGTAGCAGAGGTACATCGTTTAAATACAGTATTTCCGAACAGCATGTGAGAACTTTTTTCTATTTCCCCCCAATCAAGTTCAATTGATTTTCCTTTAGTAGCTCTATTCCACTTCCTACATAAGCAGGGTATACACTTATTTACCTTTACATAACTGGGATTACTGAATCATTTACAATGATATTATGGTGAATCAATGTGGGTTATGGAAGCGGTTGTTAAGACAATCAGGGGTTGTTAAGGTAGCCATATTGATAAAGACATTTGCATGTGTTCTCACTGTGAACTCAATTTGAGAAAATATCGAATGATCAGCTAGCAACAATACCAGCATATTAATCAATATATCCTATTAATATCTGATCAATATCCATATAGTACAGAGAGGTATCTTTTTTAGCTGTTATAGCATTGACTGCCTAATATAAGCCCTGTCTGAAATAATTATGTAGGTGGGTGTTGTTGGTTCAGCTTAATTTTACTGGTGCCAAATTAAAGAAAATTAGTAATACTGAGTATAATTAGACTTAACATAGAGATAAATTGGAAATAAAATCAACATGTACAGTAAATCACTGGCACCACAGCTGAAACACTCTGGTGTACTGTTGTAATATAAGATTATGGCTCATATATACATACTATGTGGCCATCAAGATTTTGTACATGTGATAACCTAGAATGTGCCTATCTTTGTGTGCATTCAAGTATTCTGAAGATTAGAAGAGCTGAATTCTCAAAATATGAGCCATATTTTTCAGCATGAGACAAAGTGTTTACATAAAGTCTTCTGTGGTCTGGTCTCAAAATTGAAATGGACCTCTCCTGATTCATGTTACGTTGAAAGATATATGATCTGGCAAAAAAAATGAGTCGAGAAAATTGTGACTGTTGAAATAAAGATATTTAATGACATTTTTTAAATAAATCACTATTTTCCATAACAAAACAAAACATGTTAATATGCACCAAACCACATGTGCTTAATCTTTGACAACCATCACCCTCCAAGCATGGCTCTCAATTATGGAGCGTTATTCACTTTTATTTGTTAAACTATGTAAAATGTCATAACAGTTTACCTAAAGGCTATTTTCATTTATATAATTCCAACAGATTTTCTTTGTGCTGCTCGAATCTAACTTCTGATACCTTGTTTTTTTTTCTTGCTATTGTACATTATTGCAATACGTGTACACCACTTGACTAGAGACATAATGGTTCACAGGATTCAACTATTTGGATTGAACATTTGGGAGCAATAGATTTATAGTTCATGTTGTATATTGTCTGTTCAGATTTACAAACTGTTCGGCTTTTTGGGTTTGTCATATGATTTGAGTTAAGTAAAATATTTAATCCAGTTTTGTTTCTTAAATTGTTCATAGAACTGACACTGTGGATTGAACTGAACCATGACTCAAAAACTGTGGTTCGAACTGAACCGTGGACTTGTTACACCCCATTACACATTATACAGACTTACATCAGGGATATATTAAATGAAAGGAAAACTACATTTAGAAGAACTAATCCTTTTTAAGGAAACATTTTTTTGGCTCATCTAATTTCTGTGACTTCAAGACTGAATTTGTCTTTGAACTGATGTCAGTATAAGCATATTTCAGTGTATTTTAAACACACATATATTTAGATTTATTCAGTATGTTTACATTTTAAAACTCAAACATCTACTCAACAAGATTGTATTGCAGTAGTCTCAGACACACATCTAGATCTAGATGTCTACTCAGGAGAAAAGTGCGGTTTGGAGAAAGTGCGGTTACACAGTGATGGGTGACTGAAACACAGAGGTCTGTCTTCTGTACTGGCCAGCGGTGGAAACATCTCAGGAGTTGTGCTGGACAAAAGCACTGCAGCGAGCCTTTTCGGTGATACTAGGCTGGTGTTTTATAACGAGGGTGAGATGATTCGACAATGCGACAAAAGGTGGCGGAACGCGAAAAAAGGACGAAGCTGTTGTTAGCACTCTTGCAGACAACCCATCTACACTGAATATACCCTGTGGGCCCGTTATCTTAGATCGCTGAGGCATCAGACTCTTTGGTCCTGCTGCGCACCACGTGCTCCAGCTGACCCGAGTCGGACACATCATAGCTAGTCTTGTACTTGGCCAGAATCTTCATCAGGGGACGGAGCTTCAGCCACCACTGTTCCTTTGGAATTCTGTGGCTGTGGAGAAAGCAAAAACGCATTACTTTCTCTCTCTCTCTCTCTCTGATTGGAGTACATCAGAGAAATGTATATGCATTACAGGCATTTAGCAGATGCTCTTATCCAGAGCGACTTACACAACTTCTTATTACATTTTATTACATGTATCCATTCCTATACAGCTGGATATATACGGAAGCAATTCAGGTTAAGTACCTTGCTCAAGGGTACAACGGCAGCATCCTACCTGGGAATCGAACGTGCAACCTTTTGGTTACAAGGCCAGTTCCTTAACCATTATACTACACTGTCGCCCTGCCGTCCTGCAGCTGATATGCATCAGCTGCAGTGCTCCTGATATATGGGAGTTGATGGCATAGTAGCAACTCATGAGGCACAGCTGAAGATTTAAAATCTTTTGTTATTAAAACGATTGTTAGAAATGACAATAAAAGATACACGCGTGGCTTTAGTTAGATGTAATAGCGCATGTACGCACACGCACAGTGTTAAATGTAGATGTGAATGTAAATCGTGGGAACGTTTCTTAAAGCCGGTGTGTGTGTGCGTGCGCGTGGAGCGTCGTACACAAAGTCTGTCTCGTCCTTCAGCTGCACGACGGGCTGGAAGATGAGCGCGCGGCGGCGCATTCCCAGCAGACAGCACGAGTCCTCCGTGTTGGAAAACACTTTCCCTGTAGGGAAACACCAACCAATTAGCACACTAACACCACCACCTCATGCCCTACAGCTGATACAAACCTATCCAATCACAGCGCGACAAAAGAGCTGCTTGCTTCTCAATGTATGTTAAATTGATGTTACCATGAGTAAACTACTTTCTAAATGGATTTATGTGTAGGTTTAATGGAATCGTTTCACAGACTATTTATGAGTGCTCCCATGTCTATGTTACTTAAAACAACACTACATTTATGGCAGAAAATGGAATCAAGGGTTCTACCATTTCTGTTCCCAGAAATTTATAACGGTGTACCATTTATGAGATTTTCTAAATCACAGTGCATTAATTCATTCGATACACACTAATACCTTGCCAGAAAAATGACATTATCTAAGTGCATGTAAATTACCTCTATGTGTATTTGTGAAATGGAACTAATGTTATGAGGCAGTGGCATTGAAAGACTTAGGCAACATTGATTAAAAAAGGATTTACCTTCATCTTAATGTCATCCATGCAGACAGGCAAAAAGGCAGAAAAGGGAAATGCAGATTTAACTACAGAGCCAAGGCAGCAAGTTGTATTGTTTAAGCATAAACCAAAGGAAATGTTAATACTTATTAACAATATCCACAAACGGCAAAACTAGGGCAACATGATTCAATGTCACAGTTAAGTTATGAAGCGTTTTCATAATAAAGGCAGCATTTCATGTTGCCAAATGATTATTCATTATTGAATGAAAGATGAGAGCAGCAAAGTGAGAACGTCATTTATCAACACTGTCTATACAGTGTGAGATCTATGATTTTCTGAAAACAAATATATGCACAAATAAAACAAAGAATACACAGGCGAAGGAAAGAAACGCTGGAGGGCTTGTAAGTGCCTCGCAGCTAACGATACACTAGATCAGAGGTAGCCAACATGGTGCCCGGGACCACGTGAGTCGCCCGCGAGGCATGTCCTAAAAATAGCACCAATCACCATGGAGATCTGTCTAAATAAAAATTGTATTTAATTGTGTTGCAGGGCAATAAAAGGAAGTAATATCTAAGTCTCTTCACATATATTATTATTATTAAAAGGTGATCTGTGCAACTTTATGTTATTCAGGAAGTTTGTATCAAACAAGTAGCCCTCCGCACTACTCAGTACCCTTGAAGTAGCTCTCAGTTTCAAAAAGGTTGGTGACCCCTGCACTAGATGATATGTCAAAGTGTATTTATATGTACTTAAAATATATTTTAAAATAATCTGTGGGTTTCAGGCTGAAATCCCAGGTTGGCCATTGCCATGGTGCCCGGATGGAAGGTATGACAGGTGTTCACTGATTAATTAAAGGTCACTGATAAGAAAATGATCCTGTGATTCTCTAAACATCATCTACCTTGTCTGTATGCCTCCTTAAGCTTCTTAGTGATCCACTGCATGGCTTTAGCTGATATCTTCGTCCCAAAATTTCGGTCGAAGGGGGACGGCGCACCTCCCTGTTTGAGTGACAGATTTGTTTTTGCATTAATACTTGTGTGTCGTGTCCACCATTTCATTTTGATCAATCAGTAGCAAAGTATCCAGTTTCAAAATCAACCTCAGCACTTGACATTAAGGCTTGCCCTATAGTCCGGGACAAGTATATTTTTTAGTAGGACAAGTTAAATTTTCCATCCGCTTGTCCGAAGGGACAAGTGAGAGATAAAAACATTCAATAAAAAAAATATCTGAATACAAGTAGAAATTGCACGATGCTCATTTCACCTGCCATCCTGGTTACATTGCGATCATTTTGCTAATATGCATTGAGAAAATGCATCAATACATTTTATCTATTGCACGAATGGGGGGTTTTTAGGACAAGTGAAAAATGGCATAAGCAGAGCGGCGGCTGTCACTACAGCGGATTCCCTGTGTTTACAGTACCTGCTGCATGTGCCCAAGCACGTTCTTCCTGCAGTCGAACACGCCCTTCCCTTCTTCCGTGTACAGCTGATAGATGAAATCGGTCGTGTAGTTTTCGTTGCTGTTCTCGTTCCTAAAATATCAAACATAATGTTGATGTACATCGGTTACAAAGGAAGATTTCTTTAAAGCTTCAGGTTTGTGTCAAAATGCTTGAGGGTTGCAAAAAATTTTAAATGTATCTGGGGATTGAACGATACTCAAAATGTGAAATATGCAGCTCAGAAATTATGGATTGATATCTGGGAAGTAAAATTATATACTGTGTATAATTTTTTGTCCAAGGAAAGATAGCCTATGTCACAAAGATAGCCATCATATAATTTTATGACTAATATAACACACTGGATGGAGCTAAAAAAAAAAAGACCGGCATTTTACTTCAGCACCTTCCTGTCCTGGTGATTACTTTATGGAAGGCCACACTATATTATCATTAAAACGTTTATGTGCCTTATGCTGCATGTGCAGGTGTAATGGCGTCTTTCCGGGCTGTAAAACGGTAAGAGTTCGTTATACCTCAGGATTAAACCTCTCTGGATGCCCGTTTTCATCTTCTCCGTCAAGTGCTCCACGTTGGCCTGAAATTTCCAAAGCAAATCACCGTCAAGTGTCTTACTACCGCGACACTCCCTCTCTTCACAGAAAGGTAGCCCTCACACTGACTCAAAATAAAAACTCTGCACCTGCAGGTGGTGCCATTGATCCTCAAAACATTTTGCCATTGTGCGCTCTTGCCCTCTAGTGTAGATAATCTGTATTAGTCAGAATCAATGTTTCATATATTTAATTCCAGTCATACTGATATTTATAAATAACCTTCATTCTGGAAAATGAAAACAGCAAGAAATATATTTCTCCAGTTGCCTAATTGGATAATGGTTGCAAATTACTATATGAAACATAATTAATAGTTATATAAATATTTTGTTTAAACTCTTTTCTGTTGTTAAATGGCTCTGTCCATTTTGTATTATAATGTCAAAAAATATACATTTTAAGCTTCCACTACTTCCATCAGCAGTTCAGTTCCATCTCAGTCGTGCAGTTCAGTCATGCAGTGGTGGGCTGCTTCACTAAATACAGCATAACTAGGCTGATCAGTTTAACATCCGGGGAATAAATGATTCCCTCTGTGGCGGCAGTCAATAACTATGTGTCTGTATGTGGGTCACCTGCTTACTCTGGAAATAGAAGCTGTGCCTGAGAGCATGTGAGCTTGAATGATGTGAAACTGGCTTCATGCCTTCTGAGAGCAGCTCAAAGCCAAAAGGCGGAGCACGCGAGTTTGTTTTACAGAGTGTGATGAGGAGCAGGCTCACCTGGATGTTAGCTTTTTTTTTAGCTTTATACAACAGTTAGTTCAGACTGCACATTGTGATTGGCCAATATGCATTCCATGAGTGCTGATATACAGTATAACATCACGCGGACATCATCGCCGGCTGCGATAATACTGGTTTGTTTACATTCTAATTGATACTTTTTCAAAAATGGGATTTTGAGGGAACTATATTTGTTGGTGGAGGCAAATAAACACCAAAATCATAATCTGTCTCAATCGTTAATTGATAGACATTTTATAGGCTAGTAGAACTGTTGTATAAAAGCAATATCACACTCGAGGTCGTGCTGTTATGCAGTATATCAGCACGGCTGTGATTCGGTTGTGCCGTGCTGATGTACAGTATAACAGCACAACCTCGAGTCTAGCCTATAAAATCTCTCTCAAGTAACTAGCTGTGACGCATTGTGATTGGCCAAGACACATTCCATGAGTGCTGATATACAGTATAACATCACTCGGTATAACAACACTCGGACCTCATCACTCGGGCTCGGACCTCATCACAATGTGTCACGGATAATCACAGCCGTGCTGATATACAGTATAACAGCATGACCTCGAATGTCCTATTGCCTTAATCTTCTTCATATGTCAGGAAGAGCCTAGAACTAGTACGTATAAATGGCTGTATTTCCATTTCAAGCTACCCCAATTGGTGGTTATCAAAGTTATCAGATCAAGAAATTCATACTGTAAAATATGACTGGGTAAACTAAAGATAAAATATGGTTAATCTGGCTGATCTATGGTTAATATGTGACACTAAGTAGCATAAACTACACAGACTTGAATGCTACCGTATGGTATAACTATTTAAAAAATGAAGTCTGCAGCTAATCTAATAACTGTGGGTCATCAGTTTGTATACTTTGACTATTTTTAAGTGCTATTAATTGGCCGTAATGGCTTAAATGCAAGATAAACTATAGATATGAATGGCAGTGTGTGTGTAACTATTTAAAAAATTAAGGCCAATGGTAAACTAAGATATTGTGTTCTGAAAAACACTTTTAAGTTTGTTTATGGAACTTACAATACAGCCTCCACTGCAGTATTGTATGTAACCCTATCCCCCATTGCTGTACATAACACAAATGCATTTCAGCGTACATTTAATACTTTAAGTTCGCTGTCGAAACTGAGGACGTCGGCCTTGCAGAACTCTCTGGAAATTAATGAGGGTTTGAAAGGAGGGGACTTGCGAATGACCAATTTCCAAGCCAAGGGAGAGTTGCGAAGCGCCTGACTTGCCTGGAGGTCTCGTATGTCGAACGATTCCTCGTAGATGTAGGCTGCGTCGGCCCCGGCGGCCAGTCCCCCGACACTGGCCAGATATCCGCAGTACCCGCCCATGGTCTCGATGATGAAGACGCGCCGCTTGGTTCCGCTAGCAGACTGCTTTATGCGGTCGCACGTCTGATGCACAAACACTCAAAAGTCATTAAACAGAAGGCTGCAGCAGGCATCTAAAATGTCTCAATAATATTTGTTGACAAACGGCAACTTCTTCCAAATGTCTTTAGGAAGCCAAATACCCTCTATATCTTTATATTTAAGTGCTGAAATAGAGCACACATTCATATTTTGCTTAGAAAATTGGAAAATATTACTGATCTGAAGTCTAATGGGCACATATGTTTTCAACTTATACTGTCTGTGTCTCAATTGTCAGTGCAGTTCTATTTTTCTTTAAGATAAGGATAAACAATATACATTCAAAATATGACTGATAGTTCACATTGTACCCATAGATTCCCTGATCATTTTCATAGACTATCATGAGCATGGCTCACATCACAATGAAATTATCTCCTTATAAGTTATTTTCAGTGCTTTGCAAAATTCCCAACACCGAACCCTTGTTTTTACCATTTAAACTGGCGTCCTGTGAGACAACACAGCAATACATTAAAGTGAAAGAGACAGACATGTTCAAATGACAATATCTGTAATACTGGTAACCTGAGCAAATCACATTTAGATTAATGCCAGTCTCTCAGATGAGATATGTTCTGAGACAGGCGTCCTAACTGGTAGACAAAAACATAAATCTTTGTGGAAAAATATGTAAAGTAATCTTTCTTGTTATGATATGTTTCAGCTGCTCCTACACTGCCTACTGTACACTTAAACTCAGATATTTCAGAGTGAAGCACATGGAGAGATCTCCCTTACCTCCACAATGGCATTGAGAGCAGTGTCGGCTCCGATACTCAGATCAGTGCCTGGCACATTGTTACTAATTGTGGCGGGCAGCATACAGAGTGGGATGCAAAACTCCTCATAGCTGGGCCGTGCGTCATAAAGCTGGAGCAGACACTCAAGAGCCTGAAGCAGGCAGCACAGACGCGTTAGACCACCAGGGGGAGCCCCCGGGTAACACTGAGACACACGCTGCTAATGCATGGTGTATCCTGCCTGTGGCTCTTTTCCGTGTGATAGCGGCATTGGCTTCCCATTGGCAGAGTGGAGAAAGGGAGGAAGAGGGACACGTCGAGGTACAGACACTGACGCAGGAGAAAATATGTATGGCGGAGGCTCGGTGACACTGCACCGGTACACGCTCGACACGCCTGCAGCTGTAGCGAAGACGCAGCACGACGCTAGGACAATCACTGCCCACACACAAAGACACAGCCGTGGAGATGATGGCCAAGACTAGGTTCAAACAATACTTTTCTGTGCCCAATGACATTAACTGTGTGTGTGCTTGTATATAATCCAGTGTAAAGGTTTTCATTTATATGATTATTTGATGTGTAAGATGAAGTAACTTTACATCAGTTATGTATGTATTCCATCTATTTAAAAATAAATGATCAATGAACAAAAATACGTGCTCTCAAAAAGGATGTGTTGATATCCACTTTTTGTGTGTTACTTTCAACACATTTTGTGTCAAAATGACTACTTTTATGTTACTTTCAACATATTTTGTGTCAAATTACACAATGTACATGTTATAAAGCAGACTTTTAACAAAAACTGTGTTGAAAGGTAACACAAAATGTGTTATTCTTAAAACCTTAACTAGACACGGCGGTGTGTTAAAAATGACACGTTACCTGTTGTTTTTAGCACATCTGTTCTGAGTGTGTATGTAAATTTTTTGGTAGAGCAAAACTATTTAAAGCAGTTTTGATTGGAGAATGTTACCAAGCACAGTAAAATGGTTGTTAAATCTAAACTTGGACCAAGCATCCTTAGTTCATGAGATAAGCACAGCAAGGTGAGGGCAGAGTGTAGCATGCCACACACCCGCAGAGCGTAGCATGCCACATTGTACTGCAGCATGCTTCAGTCATTACTTACCTGGACACTAACAACTCGCTTTCGCTTATACCAGCCACATCAGCCAAGGCATCAGCCTGTGTTTGAATGACTTATCTGCCTTAGCAGGCAATACTTAACAGCTCGCTCCTTTGCGAAATGTCTGGTGCAACAATCGTAGAGGTCAGTCTATATGCAGCATGTCTTATGCTATAATCATGCACTTGGTTTTGTAAATTTCTCTAGAGGTATTTCCTAAATTTATATAATGCAATGCTTCAGATCTATATATCAGTTAAGTAGATACATGCCTTTACTGAATCTTAAATATAAAAACTACCCAACACCCTCAATTTGTGATAAAGTAAAGTTTATCTTTTGTAGATAAAGGCTATTCCTTTTTCTTGGCCAAATTATGATATATACTGAACGTGGTACCTTAAACAGAGAGGTGGTGTTCTGCCAGTACTAATTGGTTGATGCTGGTAAATTAAAGACTGAGCTCTTATGATTGGCTGATGCTGGTAAATTTAAAGCCTGAGCTCTTATGATTGGCTGATGCTGGTAAATGAAAGCCTGAGCTCTTTTGATTGGCTGATGCTGGTGAATGAAATCCTGAGCTCTTTTGATTGGCTGGTGCTGGTAAATGAAAGCCTGAGCTCTTTTGATTGGCTGGTGCTGGCAAATGAAAGCGTGAGCTGTGATCCGTGGTCCCGCATTTTAATATGCATCCTCCCAGCTACACTTACATTAGTGATAGCATTGAGAGCTGTGTCTGCGCCAATGCTGAAATCTGAACCCGGTACATTGTTGGAGACAGTGGCTGGTACCATAACCATGGGGATACAGAACTCGTCATATTTCCCACGGGCTGCTAACAAGTCCTTCAGTCCCAGGTAGGCCTGCAGAGCAGAGCCAGGTCTTTAGTACTGAAGCTAATGGTGGAAACATGACAGGTGCCAAAGGGAGAGCCAGGTCGATCACAACGGACAGTGTGACACAGACAGGTAACACTACACATTAACAGAGACCACAGATAAAGACAATGAAATGAGCCTAGATGCATATACATACAAATATGTTCCTATATAAAACGTCTCATGTAAAATATACAGTTGTGATGGGCCAGCAACTGGAGTTGTGTTCCACTAGCTCCTGATACTTTACAAACATTTAAAAAAATAATTTGACTGCAAAGTCTGTCAAGGTACACTATATGAGAAAAAGTATCTGGGCACCCCTTGGTCTGGGGCTGTTCTTCATGGTTTGGTCTCGGCCCCTTAGTTCAAGTGAAGTCAAATCTTCCCGCTACAGCAGACAATGAGAATTCTAGATGATTCTGTACTTCCAACTCTGTGGCAAGAGTTTGGGAAAGGCCATTTTCTGTTTCAGAATGACAATGCCCCCATGCACAAATCGAGGTCCATACAGAAATGGTTTGTCGAAATCGGTATGGAAGAACTTGACTGGCCTGCACAGAGCCCTGACCTCAACCACATTGAACACCTTTGGGATCAATTGGAATGCTGACTGTGAGCCAGGCCTAGTGGCACAACATTGGTGCCGACCTCACTGATGCTCTTCTGACTGAATGGAAGCAAATCCTCGCAGCAATGTTCCAACATCTAGTGGAAAGCCTTCCCAGGAGAGTGGAGGCTGTTATAGCAGCAAAGGGGGAATGGACTCCACATTAATCTCCATGATTTTGGAAGGAAAATGTTGGATGAGCAGGTGTCCATATACTTTTGTCCATGTAGAGTATGACTGGTTGATAATACCTGACAAAATGGCAATGACTGTCTGTTTTATCATATCTCATGGCTATATTTCTGCAGCCTTATTAATTATCTTGTTCTGGCTACATGTTCACATTTTATATTAAGTGCATGAGACATTACGGATGAATTTGCACTGATGTAATGAGATGTGAAATGGGTTTATGGATCAGAGGAGCTGAAAGGATGTGCATGTGTTCATGTATGTAAGTATAGGATGACGAGCAGACTGGAAAAGGATTAGTCATGTTCAATATTACGGCGCTTCATACAGTTAACATGGCAAACAGTGTTTTTTCTTACACTGGTACACTATGTAATTGAGCTCTATTGTCCATATTCATAAAGAGTTAACTCGATACAGGTCACATGCAGTTGAGAACATTGTAAGTGCATTTTTAAATAACTATATAATACTATGGTAGTATTCTCTAAATCTAAGATGATTTTGCTTTATAAATACAGCTCCCTCTTCATAACTCCTGCCCGTCGGGTTCCATCGAAAATCGGAATGGTCTCGAGAGTAGCATGCTCTCGCGAGTTGCCAAGGGAGTGGCATAATTAAATAAAAGCTTCACCAACTTCTATTCAATAGAATACATATTTAACGTGCTATTTCACAAATTAAGGCATGTATTCATTCATTAAGCAGTACTATAGGCAGTTTAAGTTCAGCTGTTTAGTCAGAAGCTGCCAACTCATGGCTGACCTGGTCACTGATACCATGTAAACTACAGGTATAGGAAATTCTTAGAGTGCATGCATATTGTACATTGGTTATCCTATGTCAAGCCCGCCGTTAAATATTGGAGCATCACAGAATCAAATCCACATGCACGAGTCATCCAATTCTGCTAGTTGTTGTCGAGTGGGCAAGTTATCAAGGGGGTGGTGTAACGTATTTTTACAATACTTTTACAATATTTATGTAATCATTCTAAGCAAATTGGGAACAAATAAATGAACATGTAATATATTGTACCTATAAAGTTATTATTATTGAACAATGTTACAATAATAATATTAATAATAATAATGAATCCAAGTAAACTCCTTATCTGTACAGCATAAATTGATAAAATAATTGCTACATACCTCAAATCCGCCAATAACGAGTAATGCATTGATGTTATGTCTTCGCATTTGTTCAGCGATTTTCTCAACGTGCTTGGCAGGAAGTGTTCTGAAATATAAGAATCAACTGCAAATTAAATTTTAACAAGTAAATCAGCCAGTCGATGCAGAAACAGAAACCTAATTACCCCATGTCCCTGAAACAGAAAGCACTGAACGATTATCACAAAAAGGATAAGTTTGAATTGATTCAAAAGGTTGCTTCTTATTCAAGCACATATATAAAAAATGTACAAATCCATATTTAAGCTACGAATAAAGTGTATTTATTGCTCAGACTAAATAATAAAAAAATTATTTAAAAAAGTAAAATGATATGTCCTACTGTTCTATAAAAGTAGTTCTAAGGGATTTTAAGAAAGTCTTCTTTTATGTTTCTTCTCCTGATTACTCTCTCCCTCTGCCATCACAACTTCCTGTCTGTTAATACTGTTAATTAAAAATGAAGCGATCAAGCTGATGGCAATTGAAACAGACAATTATTTAAATTAACACACAAACATTAATAATTTATAAGCCTATTTAGCATTTAACAAGTTGTTTTTGAGGTGATTATGTAAAATTTAATTTCAATAATATCACACCCAAATGGCCTATTGTATCCATGAGTTTTGCTTTGGGCTCTATTTGTTACAAGCTATTTGTTAAAAAAATTTTAATCAATACAGCCAACTTATTTCTGACTTATTTTAGCAAGATTTCAGGTTGCTGCTGGAGGTACAATTAGCTTAATGTTTTCAGCAACTTATATTTCTTGTGCTTTTTGCTAGGTAATGAATTACTAATAATTTGACTTGAGCAACATTTCTTCATTGTCCCAATGGCTTTGAGATGAGACTTTCCTGCAAACCCCGTCTCTATGTTTATCTTCTCTCTATGTGTATCTTCTCTCAACATACACACCAGCCCCTAGCAACTGTGTGTGTGAGTGCATGCGTGTGTGTGTGTGCGTACATGTGTGTGTTTGATGTGCATGCTCGCTTTTTTATACTTGAAAGCTGCAATAATTTGTACAAATCTTGCAAAATTTTGATAATATATTTTACTTCAATATATTTTCAGTATATATTTTATTTTATTTCATTTAATCTTTATTTAACCAGCTTAATCTCACTGAGATTAAAATCTCTTTTGTAAGGGAGACCTGGCACGATGAGCAGCAGCACATTTCTGTAAAGTGGAAATATCTCTGCTTGGCCATTACCAGAAATTAATACTGAGTATGTGGAAAAATGTTTTCTTTAAAAATAAAATATTACAAGGTTAGGATAAGTCAGTATAGTACTGACTAACATAATATGCTGCATTAATCAGTAATGAACTATATCATCTCTTGTCTTCATAAAAGCATTCATTTTGCTCTTTGTAATCATAATATAATGGTTTTGTAACGCCCATGAATGCAGCATTGTATGCATTATGAAAATGTAATTAATTAATGTTTTTACTTACAAATCTAGCATGAACTAGATGTGTTCTTGTATCAAAGGGATTTGATTATCTAAATTTGACTTGTGTAAGTATAGAGGGGGAGGAGCAAACAAACACACATGCAAATCCCCTCAGTCGGTTCATATCACAGTGACATACATTTTCAATTCTACTATTTAAATATATTTTTTCTACCGTTTTGTTCCTAACAGTGATCCACCTTGGCCAGTCCAACCGCCAACATCTCCCCATTTGATCTCCTTTATCTAGGGAATCAAAAAAACACGTGCAGTTACTGACATTTTTTAAAAATACTATCTTTCTAAAAATGTAATTTTGCTCTAGTTTTCTCCTTTGGGCTACGGCGCTGAACCACATTATTAGTTAAACGGGTCTTAGAGATACGACCAAAGGGTGAACTATGCTATGCAGCAAACTCACCTGCATTCGACCGTGAGCTGTGTGTGACGGGACGGCCTACGTATTCTTTTCCGATATTCAAACTGCATGGAGCATGGTGAACTACTGTACAATGATGCCTTGGGAACGCTGTGAACATGCACGGCGTAACTGCTACAGAGCCAGAGGGTATGTTATTAAAGAGCAAAGGGCTTCTGACTTAGCAGCTTGTATTGACACGAGTGATGGCAGGGCTGCCTGTGTGTCAGGGGCATGTCCTATTGACATGTGACGTGATTAAACCTGGCAAAGCCGGTTGAGTCACGGATGGGTTAGATCCCCAACGCATTTCAACATTGCGGTGCAAGATCTTCTCACTGCAAGATCGTGGCCTGATGGCACAGGTATACCACAAAGGGCACGTCCTCCAAAAGTGCGCCGCGCAGCATGGTATCATGTTACTGTCCACGATGTTGTTTCAGTGCATCCCAGACATTTTCTGTAACTTAACCTATCCCAGGTTACCCCTGACAAAGACTGGGATCAGCATGGGAAAATTTGTGAAAAACGAACAAAAAAAACTCCGTAAAATAAGCACCCACCCATATCTGAGGTGTTCTGAGTATCAGCTGGGCAGTTTGAGAATAAATGAGTATATTTCTACTTAGAATAAAATACTTGAAGAGATCATTCAAACCACTTTGCGTAATATGCTGTATGATGAATATATGTTCTCTCCTCTTACCTGGAATTGGATTATGGCAAAATGTATTTCATTAATCTGCAGTATTTGTCTCCCCCCCTTCGTTGAGTAAATTCATTATCTGATGCCTTTACAGCATCAGACTCATGGATGAAACGCCCACGTCTTTCATTATCTCTGTCCCAGTTTATTTAGCGGCCTCCCACAGGACCACGTGTGTCAGTCATGCCTCCGGCTGTCTCTGCAGCGCTGCTGCCGCACTCTGCTATTGGAAGGCATAATTGGCTTACTGTTAATCTGTGTGTCTCTATCTTTCCTGCGCGTGCCTTAATGTGAGACCCTCCTGAGTGCCAAGCGCAGCTGTGAAGGTGACAGGGCGCTTCTCTGTCAACGCGACAGCACACGGTCACACAGCCCTCCTCACTAACACTCGCTTCCAGAGATTTGAAATGAGCGTGAATCAGCACAGTTAGGGCATCTTTCTACAAATGGAACTAATTAAGTTTCTATCTTCCTATTTTTTACCATTGCATGGGTGTGTAGCTGTAGATTAGTTACACCTACATTACTAGTAGTACTCTGCCTGCCCTGCGGTAGTTCTAACTTGAGTGGAACATTCATTTTCGATCGAAAACATACCTGGCCGTTGTAGAAGCCTTCAAAGCCGTCGTTGACAGCAAACATCTTGTGCCCCTCGGTGATGCCCACCCTGACGGCAGAGCGCACCGCTGCGTTCATGCCTGCCGCGGGGGCACCCACGTTCAGCACAGCCACGTTGAAGGAGCTCTGAGGGCACATGGAGCAACGCACTGTCACTAAGACGCTGCCACACTGTCAGAGTGTCACTTTACTACACTCTCCCTACAGCATATCACAATGTTACAGTCATTTTACCACACTCTCCTTATAGCACACCATCAATCTGCCACAATAGCACACAATAATACAGTCACTCGACCAATTTCAGCACTAGAATACAATAAATACACAATTCCTTTAATATGGTATGGTCGATATTCCTCTGGAGCAGGGCCGTTTGTCCGCCTGCCCCCCCCCAAAACCAAATCCAGAAACAATTTTATCTGACAATATGAAGTTGGCGCCCCTAGCGCCGTCAGTAGGCTGTTTCAGCTACAGACGATTCAGTCAATCGTAAAAATGACATATCGAAATAATATATTTTTCTAATATCTGATTGGTTGGTTTGGCCATATAAAACATGGAGACGCAGCGAGAGAGAGAGAGGTCACTTTCCTGTTGTCTCTTCTTGATAATTGTAACTGCTACGCATTGCTTAGGATATAATATTAGCTAGCCTAGCTTACTCATTGAGTTGCGGATAGTCTCCGTCTGGGAGATTCGATTTTAAATAGATTGATTACATGTTGCATCTAGCCTAGTTGTTTAGATTTAT
The DNA here is from genome assembly GCA_022702515.1 of Ilyophis sp. 1 JC-2022. NCBI lineage: Eukaryota > Metazoa > Chordata > Actinopteri > Anguilliformes > Synaphobranchidae > Ilyophis > Ilyophis sp. 1 JC-2022. Next base: position 92,949,336 of record CM040403.1, on the reverse strand, counting down.
ATTATAGCTGCTGCAATTCTGCGAAACATCTGCAACATTGCATTAGCTGGCTGCATGTGTGTGTGTGTGTGTGTGCATGCGTTAGCTAGCCTACTGCTGCGTGTTGGCTAGTCGGCCCTACTTTCCTCAAACTTTGGAATACTTCACATATATTAAAATACACTATCATATCTCTCTTTCACTTTCTCTATCACTCTCACGGCGAAACAGCAGCCATCAACAGAGGCAAGCCACCCAGCGTCTCAGGCATAACATATATATAAAAATAATGTTATATATATATATACTGCATATAAATGAAATGAGCCAATTACAGTATCTTAGTTTCACATGTCAATAGAAAATAGCACAAAGAGACTGAAATGATGAAGGAATATAGCTCATCTTTAAGATTAAAGATCTGTTTCCATATAAGATTAGATAATGATTTGGTATTATTGGGCATAAATAAAGTTGTCCTCCTATAAAATGAGGGGTGGGGGGTGGAGATGGGTTTAAAATGTAATAAAACCATCTTATCCACTAATGTACTTATTAGCCTATGCTTTAGCTTTATATCAAAGCTTCTCAGGCTTTGAAAAAAAAAAATCTTCAAAATGTTCATAAATTAAACATTTTATTTTAGAAAATTCCCTGTGTGAGGTTGTGTAGAAATGCAGAAAATGAGTTTTAAACAGCTCAAATTTTTCTGGGGGAGGACCCCAAGACCCCCCGCTACTTCGTCCCACTTGTGCCTTGTGCCCCACCAACATCTCTTCATGCCCCCCCCAATCAAAGCAGTCTAGAAACGGCCCTGCTCTCGAGTCACGTGAAGGAGAGCTGTATCTCTTGCTGATGACAACTCGTAACCCGTGAGTGCCAAGTGCATAGCTGGGAGGAAGTAACAGAGTGGTAAGCCAATGGAAACCCTCTACCCATGGTGGGATGAGGCCAACTGTGTTCCACCATCCCAATCATGGTCTGGTCATGCCCGAGGTTCAAAGCTATGGCTAAAAGGCCCAGTCTGTGCTTGTTGCAATCACCATTACTGACTGGACCACATGGGATCTCCACGTGATTGGTCACCGGAAATCTCTAGTCACAGACCCCACCATTTGCTCAGCTACACAACCCTGGTTTCCCATGAGAACAGAGCGGAGTGTGGTAATAATCAATATGTTTCTCTGCACCAGGAGTGTGGAACAGTGGGAGGGACTTAGCCCTGTTGCTGTGACCATATGGCCCTGTGTTGGCTAAAGCATCCATTGGCTTTCACTGAGCTGAGCTACGCAGTGTGAGCAACACTGTGAATGACAGCACTTGCACTCTGTCACAGTGTTGCAGGCTCCGAACAGCTTTCAGTCAATTCATCCTTGTATGATTGCCGTTTGATTAAAACAAAATTCTGAGTTCTTTATTTAATCGATAATAGAGTCCAGGAGTAAGGAAGCAGCACTGAGGGAAGAGGGAGTGGAAATGGGTTGGAGGGCAGGGCCTGGTGTGGGGCTTATGGGAAAGGGTTTGTCTTTGTTTAACCCCTAGGGAGGTAAGGACTTGGAGAAGAGCTGGGGAAGAAGCATTGTTGAGCAGACTAGTGAGGGAAACACATGGTATTTACGGTAAGTATCAACTTTCTATTTGCAGAAACGCCCAAGATAACAATGCATGGAGGTAAAAGAACTGACAGAATTATCAGAATATTGGTCAATTTTGGCTTTTAAAGTAAAGTAAATTTAGGCTTTTTTTGTTCTTTTTAAAGTTTACCTAATAGTTGGCCCAGCCACAAACTAAGGTGAGTTACTGTGATGAACTAAAATGGAAAACTGTCACAAACCAAGACACTTCCAACTTTCCAAGGTCACATTTGAAAGTTTCCAACCCGCACAAACTAACTTTGCCAGATCCTTTGCAATATGCCTGACTATTTCACACTTACCCAAAATAATTGAGGAGAGATGTTTCAGCGAAACCGAAAACTGTGACAATGCTGAGCTAAAATCTGCAATGATTTAACCTATAATCTATAAACATCGATTCTGATTACACTGTAATGCTTTCAGTATGAAATATGCAGAAACTTTGAAAATAAGCCTGTTTTTGCCCTGATGAAGATTTACTTAATAAATAAGTATGCAGTCAGCACACTGCTAAAGCCTCACAATAGAAAAATAATAAGCAGTGTATCGGCACACATGCAATGTTGTGCTCTGGTCTGTGATCACTGAGGTAACTTACGTGGGGAAGCTCAGACTCTGGTTTCCGATGAGCCAAGAGTTTGTACGTTCTCAGATTGTTTTCAAAACTCCTGTGGTAATATAGAAAACAGTGATGGGTTCATAAAACATTCATCATTCACTACTTTCAAAGACATGCTCCTATAGGCTACTGAAATCTGCTACTAAATGTAAATACGTATGGGTCATATTTTATTTTTCTTAGTCAGAAACAACCCAAGATCCCTCTAATTAAAAAGTCCTCAGCAATCAAGTGGTTGCCTATGGAAGTATATCCGCGCCAAAATTCAAATGAAAATGCAAATCTGCGATTGCATTTCGTTTACATTCGATGTGCGCAAAAACCATGACATAATTAAAAACGAAAATGCAAAAGGCCACTTTGCCTTTTCATTTTCAAGTTAATGTACATACTTTATCAGACAATTTGAAAATGTTAATGCAAATCCATTTCACATTAAATTTTTCTTGCCCTCTACAACACAACCCTGCTATAATTTAAATGACAATGAAAAACCACATTTACATTAGCAGTTCCTTATTAACACCTTTTGTTTCTGGCACAATGTATTTAATAAATACTTTACTGAATCTTCCCTCTCAACAATTCTTGCACAAATATAAGACTTTGCACATAGAAGATATTGGAGCTGCATTGGGTGATTTTATGAGGGAAATTTGATTTATTTTAGGAATTAAATAAACAGTTTCGCTGTATTTGCTTGTAAGAACACCATTACAAGATTGTCATCATTGCCTCACAATTAGCTTGTATTGCTATGTCAGGCTCTTCCACTTTTAATTTGCTTCTTTTTACCCATTGTAGCAAGCTGGCTAGTACCACATATCAATGGCAGATTTAGCTAGCATTTAACTTGACAGAATTTTCATTGAAAGTGTTGATGTTCAGCTGATAAACCATGCTTCCGTTCTTAACATTGGCTATTTGCGTACTGCCTAGAAATGTTGCCATAACAACTATCACTTTTCAACCGTGTTGTGTTGGTAGGATTTACATCTCTGCCAAAACTATTATTCAACAAAATATCTGGCTATTTTAAAGACGAACTAAAGTAACATTAACATGAATTGTTCTACATTGATTCGGGTAAATATCCTGCCTTGCCTAACTATCCAGGGCCCCGTTTCCCAAAAGCATCTTAGAGTTAAGATCATCTTGGAGTATTTTGTGTTTGCGCTTTATTTATTTTATGATTCAAATTATTAAAATGTACCGACATTACATAAAACAGATAATAAAAATAGAAGGAGAAAGACAAAAAACGAATCACAAAAAACAAACAAACAATGAAAGTAATATAAAAACAAAATAGCCTAAGATGGGGGGCCCAGAACGGTCATGTCGTGTGCGACCAGACGCGGCACGGAAATCTTCTGTATAGGAAACCTCTGTGTGAATGGGGAAAACCACTACTTAACCCGGATAATTGAACCCGGCAATGTCATGGGTCCCACGTTTGAAAGGGGCTTACTTGAAAGGCAATCCCTCCACCGTGAGTGAGCTAGGGAGTCAGTGAACTCACTGACCACAACAGCTGTCATAATTCTGTTATAGCCTACCATTTTCTGCCTGACAATTCCTTTCTTTGCTTTGTTCTAACTTCTTCAGAATGCCTTACCTGCCACGCAGCCTAACCGCTTCCTCAAACTTCTTTTCATCCATGGCCTTCTGCACCTCTTGTGTCTGTAGGAAAAACAATTCCTCAGTAAAAGATGCTTCCCCACAAAGAATATTTTTATTTTATTTATTTTAAATTGGTGGAGTTTTTTGGATGAAAAATCAAATTTTTATACTTAATTCACTAATAATAATAGTGTAAAAGTAAAACTGCAAATAGCTAAACATTTATCTAAAAAATTATGCCCACCTTGAAAAATACGGTTTATCAAAAAAACACCCTTCAGCAACTCCATATTCCCATGTATGATTTCTGTGTCAGCTACAATGAACTTTCCCTGCTTGTGAGCAGCTCTTTTTTTTCTGTGCCAAAGTTTTCATACAAATTCCTGTTATTGAGCTGTTCTTTCCTCTAGGATGAACTACAAAATTATAGCTAAAATGTGAATATTTTTATTGAATGATGTTGAAATCATTGCCTGCGAATGCAAAAATCTCTTCTAGAAATGGGAAATCAGGAGTTAAACCAATCCTTTTTCAAGTGCATTGTGCTGCCTTGCCTGGCCCATTTGGTAAGAGGTTTTTGCAAACACACTCTGCAATTTCCACATAATGTGGAACAGCACACAGTGTGATAATAACCACTCAGGAAAAAGGGACTGATAGTATAAACAATTACAAAAAGGACCCTGTCAGCCAATAAAATTCCACTAACACAGTGTTCACAGTACACAGATAAATTATAATTTGTGGTGATCACAGCTTTACAGAACCTGGCCAGAACTCACCATCTGTACACATTCCATAAGCGGCAGACGGACTGACTGGTTTCCAGACAGGGACACCACACAGGCCGGAGTATTTGCTGTGGTTTCCAGCAGGGCAAGCACAGCTTCCACTCCCATTCTACTCGCCTAGGAGGAGACACAGGCACAGAAAGTATTTATTTTTCCCACTCAGAGATCTTCTAACATCACAACGAGTGCTGAAATTCTGGTAACAAGCTTTGAACCTAACCAAAGCTGAGTTTAAAAAGCCTCAGTAACACAAATCAAATGTTTCTGAGCCGCCTTAACTCACCAGAATTCTGTCAAAGGCAGAGGGGGTCCCACCTCGTTGGACATGTCCCAGGATTGTTACTCTGGTATCAAATCCCAGGCACCGAACAACCAGCTACGAAAGAAAGATGAGCGTTTGATGCCATGTAACATTTGCCGCGCTAACTCGTGTCACAGCGCTCAACGCAATTGTTTTCATATGACTTTTCAATTATAACTATGGCTCATTTTCATCATGGAGCGCCGTTCATGATGAAACAATCCAAGAAACACATTTAATTTTAAAATACCTACGTGGCTAACATTTTCTTGAATTGTAACACTAGACATTTCTATAAGATGGAAACACAGGAATTGAACACAGGGTCAAAATTAAAATATAATATGAATACTAAAAACTGAAGGAAAGCGTCACTCGTCGTACAAGACATTGTTGACACTACAAACACTATGTTGAAAAGAGAAAGAAAATGGCATGCGTTTAGAAAGTTCAGGCAAAGGGAAACAGTTTAGGACATGCAAAACTTTAAAGTTTTTTCAGTCATGAACCTGAATTTCTATACCCTGTGTTTACATTGTCTTGACAAAATGACTTTTTTCTGCCTAAGCTCAGTGAGAAATTCGAACCAAATTCTTTGTAATGTAACAAAGACAGAGAGGCAAAAGCAGAAAAATGAGTCACCAGTAAAGCTCTGGCAAGACCTGCATTAGAGCAACAATCCTGACAATGGAGTGCTACTAAACCATAATCAATTTAACTGGAATCTTTACAACAACCACAGGTGGCTTTCTGTGTGGGGTTCAAATGCCACACATTTGAAGTTCATTACTGCCAAATCACAAGAAAATCTATATATGGTGTGAGACATCTTCACATCCTCCATTGAATTATTGAGAGGGACCTGGATTTTGGTCACAGCTGAACAGCTAGGCTGGGGAGATTTAGGGATGAAAAGACTTCTACCATTGCTAAGGCAGCAGTGGTAGAAGCCTCCTTTCCAGAGAGTGCGCTTAAGCATTCCAAAGATCAGAATATAGCAGAGAACTGGACACCGCACAGTGGGCAGGGCCAGGGCTGACATCAGGCCCGAAGTACAGTACTTACATCCTTAATTTTCTCTGAGGTAATGGGCTCGTTCTTTTTATCAATAGCCCCTTCTGCTACGATAATGATATTCAGCCTTTTCTTGCCTGCACGATTCTAAGAGGGTAGAGACACATGACAAAAACATTTGAAAGTTTTGCACTGGTTTTCAAAAGCTTGGCGCCACCCCTTACTGAAACAGTTACATGCTTCTGGGAGTTAGAGCTGATCCTTACTGTGACCGAATGCTGCCACTTTGACATCTCTGTTCACCTAGGATATGTGGCTGGCTCGCAACGTTTTGATTGGCTTGCTCCACCAAGGTCATGTGACTATTCCACACCTGTGGGCCAGGCTTTTGATGGCTTGTTCTGATACTCACTTCCTTGACATAACTAGAAGTAATAGCTTTTCCGTGTCTGTCAAGAGCTCCTTCGGCAACTATAATAATGTTCAACCTGGAACCTCGGGATCGAGTCTGGTCAATGAAAGAGATACTGCCAGAGTGAGTGTCATAGTCCTATCTGGGATATATAGTATGGCACAAACACTGCACAAAACAAAAGGTAAAGTGAGTTAAGCAAACTGTAACGTGAAGGATACCTTGCACTACTCAACAGCAATGAGCTAATAATGTTCATAATAATGTTATACATATACTATTTACACACAACCACACAGTGGCTCATTTAAATTGAGATTAGTTACAGTATGCCCATTCAATTACGATACATAACTGTATACATTAATATTTTACCTGACTGGACCTCTAGTGCTGAAAGGATTTGTGAACCATTATCAAATGACAGTGATGCAAACCATGCTCAGCTAGAAAAATGTATATTTGAAATTATTTTTCCAAGTAACGTCAAATTGCATTACAAAAATGGACAGTCTGGATACAAGTATTGATTAAGTTGCAAACACAAAATAAAGGAACCTAATCTTAAACACTTTTAGTGAAGTGCTGAAATTATGTAATAATCCAGAACAGTTAATCTGGTTTAAAGATAAAAGTGGCGGTAGAAGGTACTGCACATTTATGTTCAAAGTGGAGGTGTTCTGAAGTACGGAGATAACGGCTGAATGGAGGTATGGAGAGCCTGTGTGAGAGGATTTCCACAGACTGCTCCCTTTACCTCAGAGAGTTTCTGACACATCTGCTCCTCCCAGTCATCCTCAGGGGGCATCTCAGGAATCAAAACCCAGTCAGCTCCACAGGCCAGAGCGCTCACGAGGGCCAGGTACCTACAATACACATATACACACACACACACATGCACACTGTAGTCATTACGGGCCAGAGTGCTAGTAAGGACCAGGTACCAAAAATGCACAGCCATGCATTATAGTGAGATGCAGGCTAAATCGTTCAGGAAGGCCGGGCACACAAACATGTATGCGATGCTCATGTACACTTCAAAATGCTTACCAGACCTAACACACTTACGGCAAACATGCATTTACTGAATGCACACATATGCCCAGTCCCAGGCCAAGAACAGGTATTTACAATACCTACACAAGCTGTACTACACTGTGCTGTGAAGTCAGTCAAATTCCACAGCCTGAGACCTATGGTACAACACACACATACACAGTCAAACAAATACATTCTATATAGGGGTCAGACACACTCCCCATATCAGCAGGCACGTGCAACAGAGATACAAAAATCACAGTGACCGTATGGACAATCGTGCTTACCCACAGTGCCTGCCCATGACCTCCAAAACAAAGGTCCTCTGGTGGCTGAAGGAAATGAGCAAAAAGATGAAACATGACAATCAAACATCTTTAAAAATTCCAATCAATGATTTAATGTCTCACATAATCTAATACAGAAATGTAGGTGCAGCATGCATTTGGCTTGTTGAAATCACCACAGTCATAATGCAATTACATAGGAAATCCATGTAAATGTGGGGCTCCTTCCTCTATTGAGCCATTTTTTTTTTGTTATTACCTCTGAGCAGTGGTCATGATGGCATCCACTACTTCGATAATTCTGTGCAGGGCGGAGTCAGTCCCAATTGTCATGTCAGTGCCACAGAAGTCGTTGTCGATGGACCCCACCATTCCTACGATGTGCAGGGCGTAGTACTTCTGTGCAGCCTCTGCATCAATGTCTCCTGTCCCACAGGTCAGCACAAACACAGTCATTACTGTGTCTAGGGTTTACACACTAACACAGTCACTGCCATGAAAACAGTTTCCAGACAAACGCATTCATTGCCATGCACAGGGTTTTCCACATGAACACATTCACTGCCATGCACAGAGTTTCCAACAAACACATTCACTGCCATGCACAGGGTTTCCACACAAACAGTCACTGCTGTGCACATGGTTTCCACACTAACACAGTCACTGCCATAAAAACAGTTTCCAGACAAACGCATTCACTGCCATGCACAGGGTTTTCCACATGAACGCATTCACTGCCATGCACAGGGTTTACACACAAACACAGTCACTGCCATGCACAGGGTTTCCACACAAACACAGTCACTGCTGTGCCCAGGGTTTCCATACAAACACAGTCACTGCTGTGCACAGGGTTTCCACACAAACACAGTCACTGCCATGGTCAAAGTGCACATTTGGTCTAACTAATTCATGACTAAAAAAGGCCCAAGCTAAACTCTGGCCCTGTAGCTGATAGCTCTAACTGGCTCCAGTGCTAGAACTGTCCAAGGTCAGCAACAATGCATTTGCATTAATTAATTTTTTATAGATTACAGCAAGACATGAAGGTGAACCTTGATATTGGAGTTCCAAAATTCTGAGGATTTTCAAGGTCACGCTAAACTGCAAAACATTGAGGGCCAGATTTACTGTATGTACATACAATTTACAGCCCAAATTGCGGCCTGACCACAGTATGTTGGTGCACATACATAATATGCACGAGAATAATATATTATTTACTACGGCTTCAGCTAATTTCGCAGTCGGCGAATGGGACTACCTATTAGGCCAGTTAAAAAACCTCTGTTTAGTGTGTTGAATATCTTCATTGAATGTGGGGAAACTGATGTATTTGCTGGGGTGCTGTAAGAGTGTATGGACAGCACACAACAAAATGCGGACTGTGCACTGTAAAAAAATTACGAAAATTAAATCCTGTAAAAAAATGGCAAAATGGATTGCATTCTGATAGATGACCGTAAATTTATGGTGAAATTCAATATGAAAGTACAGAAAACCCATAAATTTAAATTACTTTTCAGTACTTGAATGGGGTTAATATGATTTAATAAGTCATTTAAATGTTTAAGACCATTAAAAGGCCCTCATAGATTTAAGGCGTTTTCCATTTTCCCCACATTACATGTTAATTACATGTTAATTACAGTCAAATTAACATAGAGCTCCGTAGTCCCGCCCACTTTGGTGACGAACATCTGGTGCCACTTTTCGGTAAAAATCCAATGGGAGTCAATGGACTGAAAATTTTTTTTTTCTATATTCAGGCAGCTACACGTTCAAAACACCCAAGTGAGGGGTTGTCAGATTTTAAAATAATTAATAAAATTGGGAATTATGTCCAAGAAATAAACAACAAACAAATTTTTTTTTTTTTTTAAACAACCAAAACAACTACAACATCCGGTCTACTCACTTGCTCACCACCACTGCTGAAAATAAAGCCATAAAGCTGACACTTTCCAGATTGGCCAGACTGATAGTAATTCTCGCCCTTGGTGATACTTTTAGTTTCACTTCCATAAGTGATAGCCATTTTCGCTAGCAGAGCAGCCGGTAGCTACTTCTTTGGCCGGTAGCTACTTCCATAATAAGTTACAAGAGCAGACCGAGTGATAGCCATTTTAGCTAGAAGAGCGGCCGCCCGGTAGCTAGCGTTGTACGACTGGGGATTCTGGGAAGTGTAGTTGTCTTTCTCAAACTCCGTTAATTACACGATTCAAATTTGATTTAAATGCGATGGTGAGTATCACATAGATGTCAAAGTTAGGTCCATACAATGCCATAATATCATCTTAAGGGCGACTGAAAGATCCCGAAGTGTGGCAGGTAATGGCTTCCGGCAGTCTTCCGGGACCAGCCAGGAATAGGAGGGGGTGGGACTACGGAGATCTATCCATCTGTCTTTTAACTGACAATTATTTTACTGCATTTCTCATTCCAATTCAAAAACAAAAGGTATGTACATTTTACATTGTTTATCTTGTAAAAATAAGGATTTTTTACAGTGTGATATTCCAGATTGTCGATGGAAATGATCCAGATCGCGCCACGTCACATACTACTCAACAATGAGATTGACCTTGCCAGTTCACCAGCGAGAAATTTCACCAAAAATGGCGGAGAAGCGACCCGTCAGCGCTATTTCACGCAAAGTAAAAAAGAAAAGAGAATTGGATAAAGCACTCAAAAACTATAGTAAACTGGTGTTCATTTTCGAAAGTGGTGAGATGTTCGGGAGCTAATTGGTTTAAAGACAGACATAGAGCTCCCATATTCTACTGGACAGGTACGTCAAAAGTTTCAACACTAATTTACATTGACTTTCTGCTCCCGAACCAATTGTAATGACCTATAATGAATAGTAGCCAGGTTGCTATTATTGATAATGTGACTTAATTCAGCGGCCAGTTCTTGGAAGAAGGAAATGTTTGCTAATGTTATATCCCGGTTGTGATTTCCGCATTGTAATGCGATGCGGCGGAAATGCGCGCCTGGCAATAAAGTTAATAAAAAGGGCAACACGGCTGCCTCTTCTCCCCAGTTTCTCCCAGTGGTGTTGTTCGCTCAAGTCACCAGGGCCTTCACTGTCTGGTCTCCCCGCCCCGTGCGGCCTGCACGCCCGGGGAAGAGCCCTCACTCCACAAGGAAACATGAGTGAGGCGGGCTCATCTACCCCCGGCTATCGGCCACGGAGGACCAGAGACGAGACGCAAGGAGGCATCGCGAGCACTTGGTAGTCAAGAAGAACCACTAAGCGAACCACGCACCCACTGATCCTGCCGCGACGCACCGCCGGTGAGTCCCAAAGAGGCAAGCTGTCTGTATCAGGATCAACGCTGCGTTTTTCGTGAGAAATGAAGAAACCAGTTCCAGGAACCCAAGATCAGGTGGCCAGTTCCCCTATCGCAACCCTGTGAACTTGTAACCACAGGATAGGGCGACCGGCTTTCCCCTTTTCATTGTGAATGTGCCATCCAATGGAGGAAACTGTTCAAAGGACTTGATTGATAGTGAATCGTGCTTTGGTGTTTGGTACTTTGTGTTAAATAAATTATTACATTTTCCAAGATTGTGTGTATTAATGTTGCTCTTGTGTTGAACTGAGTCAGCCAATGCTAATTGCAGGGATTCCCCAAATGTCTTCACCTTAGCTGAATCATTTATATTAATTCGGTATCAACTGAAAATCCAGGTTCAGAAAGTAAATGCCTTCCGCAGAATTTTGTTCCAGTCACCTGCATTGGCTAATTAGCACAATTCTTCAGCCAGGAGGTAGAATTAATTAGTGAAATCAGACGGCTGACTTCATGGGTGGAAGAAACACATGGCCAGGACTTTTATATTCTGACCCCTGGATTTTACACCTCTGATAGTCACCTTAAGTGGTTACAGACCATATACTATATTTTAAGTACACTAACTAAACTGACTGAATAACCTCAAATTCTTCACTAGCTTTTATGTATATTTACTTTTCCATTTTTATTTCAATTTCTGTTTCGTTTTAGCTATTTTTAAGAGTGGGTTTTTCTAGTTTTTGTTTAGTTCTTGTTTTATTTTTATTTCAGTTTATGAGTTTTTTCACACGCAGTTTGTGATAACCTTGTTGGAAATGCTTGTAATTCATTTTGTTAATTGATAAAAGTGACTAATGATGATTAATAAAAATATCATTGATTTATACAAGCAGAGTGGAGTCAAACACAACACTTGCCATATTTGCTGCTTTTGGATTGGTTATCGCTAATCGTGCCTTGAGGAGAGAGCATGTATTTAGGGACTGCGCAGATATGTTTGCAGAGAGCGATGAATGGCTGATGTTTGCACATAACCCTGATGCCTTTTATGGGATTGCTAAGGGGTTTCCTTATGCTAATCAACATGAACTGAAATGCGCTTCTAATTTACAACCTGGGATAGGCAAAACATTTTATGTCTGCGCAAGTTTCCTGAATCTCCTGTTTTTCCATGTTGAAATTTTCTTAAGAACAAAAGTCAGAAGCATTTATGAGGCCCTTTACGTCTAATAACAGATCCAATTATGTAATTAAGGATTGAGATGGTGCAAACGCCATAAGCCTGGGGTTGTGTCCCCCTGGCCGTAGTGCTCGCTGCTGTTTACCCTGCTGAACCAGCTCCTCCAGGAGGCCGCTCCACTCCTCCCGGAAGAGGTTGGCCCCCGTCAGGCTCCCGTCTCCTCCAATCACACACAGGTTGGTGATGCCCCGCTGCACCAGGTTGTGGGCAGCCTTCAAGCGGCCCTCGTGGGTCCGGAACTCCTTGCAGCGCGCGCTGCCTATGACCGTCCCACCCTGGGGATGAGCATGGTTATCGGATCTAATCACTCTCTAGCGACCCCCACTGGTCGATTGGGCACCACATGCCAAAGCCAGATTTCTTTCTCTAACTCAACCCTATGCAACCTTGGCTGTGTGAAAACAAGCAGGCTGGTGACACCACTTGTTTCGGAGGAGAACTGCGGAACTCGAATCAACAGTGGGGATCGAACATGAACACGGCTACAAATAATCAATTGGATATTTAAATTTGGGAGGGAATTAAACATTTAGACATGATCAAATTTATTGTTTAAATTAAATCATGAAAAAAAAAAACCTGGACTATGTTACTTTATTCTCGTAAACTATCTGTGATATATGTGGAAAATACTGCCGTATCTTTGTCGTACCGTACAGTACTTACCACTTGTAGCATGCTTGAGACACTCTCCCATGAGGCTTCCTTTATGTTATCCCCTCCATCTACCATTCCTTGGTAGCCCTGTCAATGCAAAATGCAAATGCATTAACACTATTGAGTGTCGGCTATTTACACCTCCTTGTCTCGTAATTAGCTCTTGATGGATTGTTATTTTTGTTGTGCTTTTGTACAATTCCAGCACATCCTTATACAATGAATAAAACACAGGACACGTGAATGAAACAAAGACCCAATGACTCACACTAGGCAGAGGGGTGTGGCTTGTGGAATCCATTTATCTTGTTACAGAAACCACTGAGCTGACATCAGAGGAAAATGCAAGCCAGCGTCCTATTACGGTCTTAAGTCTGTTACATAAGATTGCAATGGGAGACCAACACAATCGCTGTGATCATGTAATGTGTAGTGGCTCAGCAGAGAAAGTAATCTGAGTTCCTTGATTGAATGACAGGACAACTGGCAAATTGTAAAAGAGCATCTAGTATACGATACACGGGTCAACATCCGATAGAGGTGTTACTGAGCAGGCGGTTTTCCCACCAAGGTAAATGCATGCAGCAGGCATCGGTATGTATGTATACGTTTGGTCACAAACTCACCTCATGAATGAAGTAGACTTTGGCTCCCACATAGATTCCCATGCGAACCACAGCACGGACAGCAGCGTTCATACCTGTATATTCACACAAAAATTACCTAACCTTATTATATAATCTATTTCATGCTGAGCAATTTGAGCTGGTTTGTTTCCTTCAGGTTTAAATGATCTACTGTTTATTGTGGGTTTAGCAGGGAATCTATTACATATTACAATATATTTATAATATATTTCTCACAGATGAAACTGCAGTAAAGGGAGCCCTTGAAAGGGCTTTTGTGAAAAGAGTAGCATTTCATCTAACCACCATGTTGATCCAAACAAACAAACAAACAAACAAAATCTAGAAAATTCTTTAAATCCTTTTCATCTTTTCTTTCTTTAGTCCCACTGAAATAAGTGGAAAATGTAATGTTAAAATTTTTTAAATACTAAGTCTAAGTAATAGATTACATAAATGAATACCAGCATATTTTGATACTTCTTAGAAATGTCATTAACTTGGCTAACTAATCATTTAATTTCCATAAAACTCTTATTCCCATGGAATTTTGTAGCCTATGTTAAAACTTGTTTGAAACACTACAATTATGGACATTACGCTTCCTGAATACAAGAGGGTGCATTTAGACAGGTAGACTGATGGTTGACAAAGGCATGTGAGCAAAACAAAGCTACTAATGCTAACGTTTATGTTAGCTTGTCTGTGTACTGAGTACAGTGTAAACAAAGAGTTGGAATAAGAACACTAATCATTAAAAAGCTGTTTGAGAATGATTATTTTCTCCTCCCTAGTTTGAGCCCTTACCACAGCCAAAAGGTTTGGCTTCCGATTTAATCGGTGTGTGAGTGGCTAAGCAAGCCAATTTTGGCCACAGAGCAACTTATTTCCATGTTTAGTCAAATTCTATATAAAGCTCTGCCCACTTGGCACTCAGCTGTTATTCACTGGCTTTTCAGGGAACTGAAGAAACTGACAGGCCGTGCCTGGACTGTTAATGCCAAAGTTTTAAATGTTCCGGAGACCCACGCAGCACTTAATATGAGGTGAACAAACAACTGGAACTGTCTGTAGCCTTTGCTGGAGGAAGTCAGTAAAAAAAAAAAGTCTGACTTAAAAAGTCAGTCAACTGGAAAATGCATAACAAGCAGCCAAGGGTTGTCATGTAGTTACTAGGAAACCAACTAAGACTGGAGATTAGACCTTTAACACAATGAGCCTACACACTGGAGTAGGAAAAGCTGTGGTGTAGCTAACTGACAAACCTAAAATGCATTACCTCACTGTCACCAACCAGAAAGGCCTTCTCGGCCTAGCCTGTGCTGAGAAAACCTTTCCAAAAGCATAAATGATACAAAGCCGTTAAATAGATAAAAGCTCACTCGTGTCCAATTTCAGATTAATGCTTTCATAACATCTGGTTTCAGACCACTAGATGTATGGCCTATTTGGTTTAATTAGTACAGCATTAATCAACAGCATTGTTTAGATATCAGGTTTTGGTATGAGCCCTTACAGTTCAAAGAAAGTTCATGTTGTATTGCCACAAGACCTTCCCATGTAAGGTATACCTACATACTGTGTCGTATTCTGTTGTTTGTTGCTTCTGTTTGCAAACTTTCCTGAATCCCACACAGGTGGTAATACTGTGATCCCAAAACTGTGATCCCAAAACGGTATCCATACAACTTTTTTTTTCTCAGCTTCTTAGAAAATTCTTCCAGACATGAAGCCTGAATGAAAATTGTGAAAGGCCAAGAAATGTCATGGACAAAGTTTAGTCAGACTAATTTACAGACACTGTTTCTTCGAGCTTCCTGCGTGATACATCCAAATAAGGCATGAGTCCTTGGTGCAGGGACCCCCACAGCAAGGAGCCAAATCCAGAGTGTGCAGGTGCTGACTGTGGCCAAGGTTCCCTTAAGACAAAACACAAATGGGCCTTACGCCTCGTTCACACCGTCTACTTGCGACAGAAACAAAGCTACAAGATTCCATTAAAAGTCTATGGACAAACAGCAGGAGGGGTGGAGTCAGTACACAGTGACAAATAACCAATATATTTGTCTCTCTGAAATGTTGACTACCAGACTTTGTGGCACAACCACAATCAGAAACGACGCCGCTCTAGACGGTTCAAAAAAAGTGTCCGACGAGCTCCCGTTCTTTTCTGTATTTCTGAAAAGCAGCTCATCATCGCGGTCTTAAACCATGCACCCAATTCTATACGATAACAGTCTATATGGCTATAGACATGTCACGTGACTGTATTGTACTTTGCATTCAAGTGGTTACAATCAGTAAGTTGCTGGTGTTGCACCAGATGCGCTTACAATGCCGCCTTGTCGCTGCACGTGACCAAGTACAGCGTTTTTGTCTCTTTTGCGAGTAGATGGTGTGAGCGCGGCATTAGCCTTGCCCAGGGAGGTAGGGTTCCAGCTGACAGGACTGCCCTCATCTCACTACACACCAGCAACTCCAGTAAATTTGGTGCCTTCAGCTTGCCAGCGCCAACTATGCATGAAGTGTACACTACTGTCACAATGATTGGCAGCTGACTGCATACATTTCCAAGGATGTGGTTGTTAATGTGTGCTCTCCAGAATTGATGGAACAGCAACTGAGTAAGTTTAGAGTTATGAATGGACAGTCAAAATAAAAAATAAGAGATTTGAAGCTGTTATAAAATATATTAAAATGTGTACATTTTTACAAACATCATATAAGAAGCCGTGCCACAACCTCATTGAGCCCTGCAGTCTCAGGTATTTCTATCTGACAATTTCCAGTTTTTGGTTGGAAATAGTTCCAAATTAAAATAAAGTTAATATTTATTTTTGAAGAATACTGAGGTAAAATACATACATGCAACCAATGAAGGCATAACATCACTGTACAAGCTGCTTTGGAGTTACGTATTTTCTTGCTTCAGACCACAAACCCCCAAATGCCCCCATACCAGCCATTGTAAAGGTAGTCAGAAACATACGTGAATTCAAATCTAAAATATCATTCATTGCATTCAAACACTGTCTGGATTAAAATAAAATAAATAAATGAGATTATGTTTTCTTCTTAATTCTCAATGTTGACCTGGAAGCCATGGTTTGGTTGTTTGGTAAAGTGCATGCTGTTTGTTCTGCATTTCTGGCTAACATACAGTAGAAACTTGGATGTCAACCCACCAAATAAAATTAAATCTGGGGAAGACAGAACTCCTGTTCTTCCTGGCAAAAGGTTCCCCATGGATTGATGATTCTGCAGTTCCACAATGTCTCCCTTCTGCTTAGCTAAGAAAGAACCCTGGATGTGACCAGCTGAGCTTCTCAGGACATACTGCAGCAACCACCCAGTCCAGCAGATTTTCCCTTCACAACATCAGAATAATCGTTGCCTTACTCAGCTTGGTACGCCAAGCAGCCAATGGTACTGTCCCTTCCTATTTTCAGATACTAGTGATTGCACCACTCCAACCAGACCTCTTCTTTGCTCTTATGCCCCAATGGTGGAACAACCTCCCCCAGTCAGAAAGGCAGATTCACTGGCTGTCTTCCATAAAATGTCTAAAAACTCACATTTTTGGACTACACCTTACTGATTCAATTTAAACCAATAAAAAATGTTACCCTTCTCTCCCGTTATGTAATAGGTCTTGAGGCATGCACCTTGAGGGTGGCATTTATTTAATCTAACTTTGCCTATCTCTAGCGCTTAGGAAAATTGACTTTTGTAAGTCGTTTTGGCTAAAAGCAGTTGCTAAATGGATAAATTCTGAGTTGTAAATTGTTCTTCTTGGAGAAAGCTTAGATCCTCCATAAGAAAGCCCAACCAGAAAAACATAATGACCTTTACAGGTCATTGCAGGCTTACTGCAATATAGTAGTGAATACACCTTATAATCTCTGCATAGCTACCCATAAAACTGCAAAAAAAGTAAATACTATTTCTTAAGTTATTTCAGACATAAACTAATTTGCTTTCGTTTGGACTCACAGATGTTCTCCACTTTTGTAAGTTGCTCTGTACACAAGCATCCGCCAAGTGAATGTAATGTAAATGCCCAACACCATACCACACAACATTTGTATGACCTCAAAATCGCAGAGGCAATATCGTTTCCTGTAGTCTTGAATTGTACCACAGCATTGTAAAATTAATATAAGGCACAGCTAACTCATAGTGCATTGTCCTTTAATCATTATTGATTTCATACAATACAAATACGGTTTCATAGTATTCGTATTTATTTTTTAACGTACACAGCGTCCTGGGCATTCACCGTGCTTCAGTAAGAACACAACAATAACATAAAAACAAATAAGTTTCAGATGATTATTACCACCATTCTTCCTAAGACTCGTACTGGTCAAGTCCTGGAATTATTTTTCAGACGTCTTTCAAACGCGTACACCTTACGATTATTTATGCAATACTATGAATGAAAACCCCCAACACAGAATTCACTCTGCAAATTATAATACCACAGGAACGACTAAATTAATCGTCTCATCCAGAGTAGGCCTAGTTCTGATGCGAGTTTTCCTCTGACGCACCATGCACAACCTGCTGCGAATGCAGCTCCTCACGCACTCACATCTCTCCTCACGACACACATTCACATCGAGGCGAGGAATTGTCTATTCTGGTTTAATCGAATTCACTGTGGAGCGTTGCGTTAATATTAGCCACTGCCATTGAATAAGAATTGTTCACTGATGAGTGCAGAACACGCCAAAAGCGAAATGATGCACTGTACAAGATAGGTCAGTGGAATCCTGGCTGCATTAATAACTTCCTGTTCTGGCCAAGTTGAACGTCGATTTGCAAGTTGAACGTCAGTTGCAAATGTGCAGCACTTCGCACGAATTCCTATGACCACAGCACCATGTCACTGCGCGGATGCTGACGGTGAAACACACGTAGACAGTGCCAGAAACACGACGGTCACATGAACTGGATGAAATTCCGCAATGCAGCAGCAAGCCATTGCTAAATGAACACAGGACAGTAAAAAGACAGTTTTTTTTCCGTCTACGACTTTTCATTGGAAACAGAATGCATTTCAATGTTAAGGATGCACGTAATATGTTGGAATGAAAGGCTACAATCTGCTGTACAAACGCACATTTACACATCACTGGCCTTGAAAATGCAGTTGCCTTAAAATTTTTCCTCTGCTATATCTGGCCTGCTAGCTTGCCACCGTATTGAAAAAATGAAGTCAGAACACTTAATTTGGTGGCTACAAAGATAGTGGCTGTCTAAACGCTGAACATCCTTAGTTTATAGCGACAATAAAATAGTTTTTATGATCAACCATTTGATTTATTATTTGGGCTCAACAAAGCTAAAACAATTGAGAGTTTATTTTGCCACTGTGTATCCATAAGTGCCTACCTTGAGCATCCCCTCCGCTCGTCAGTACGGCGATGGCTTTCCCTGCGCCGGAGAGATTCTCGAAGAATTTCTTATGATCAGGCTGTGCCATGTTTGCTCTAATATAAAATTGTATTGGCTATTAATATGAGTGAACTTGATTATCACATAAATACGATACAACGCTGCGGTGTTGTGCAGGTGTCAGAAAGGACTTGCCGCTATCCCCTTCCTGTTTCTCCCTGTTTCTCCCTGTCCACCGGTCCTTGGCTCTGCAATTTTCTAACAGTTCAAGGCTGCAACTTTCCCGACAAACTGACAATGTATTCATCCAATAGAATCTCAGAGCACGTATTCTTCAGATTGTTTTAACCAATCGTAGATGAGAATCATAGTGGCACAGTAAGGCGATGAAGACGGGGATAAAGGTAAATCATATTAGGAAGAAACGGTTTCCAATTTAGTCAGCTGAATGGGTGTTACATCTGTCGAGTAGATTACAGATTAGTTACCAGTCGAGTTGTATGATACATTCCCAGCGAATATATAAAACCTCAAGACTTAAGCGTAGTAGCCTACTACTGAGGTATATGTTCAGGCAATTGCTTGGGATATTGTTCGTACTGCCTACAGTAAATTCAGAAGGCCTTTTACCATATAATTAACATTTTTCTAACCTTTAAGTCATTAAGCCCTCTTGTCCGCCAACGTGACAGTGCATGTGCGATACTTCGCTATTGTACTTTAATTGGTGTTTTGCACTCGACTGTAACAGTGGTGTGGCGATGATAGCAGAGCTCCAAAACAAACCCCGCCTACGAGGCGCACTCAACCGCTTGCTGGTCTGTCTATCACGAGACATAAGTGCGATTATTGGCCAATATTCTACGGACTTGTCTGTAAAGCTGATGGAGTCAAAGGAAAGAGGGTCTGCTGATAATGTGCTGGAAGGAAAGCGTTCCACCAACGGGTACACGGTGTACCCTGTGGCATTATTATGTAGTGAGAACACATAATCAGAAAGATTATGATTGGGCATCATTGTGGCTATGGTTTACCCATAAGCACCCTTTTCAGCAAGCAAATAAACAAGTCATGTGCTACTATAGCCTGAATGTATTTTACTCAAACCTGTAAATTACACTGCTAACTTGTATTGTTCTCATTCGTGTTTTGCCAGACAAACACAAACTAAGCTACTGAACAAACTAAATACCTTATTGTATGGTGTTGCATTATATTTCTACCCCTTCAGATTTGGTTTATGTCCATTACAGTTCTTTTGTAATGCCCAAATTGCAAGCAATAAAACTATTTCTGCTGCCCAAGACCTTTGATATGAAGACCTCTACTTCTACATTCCTCAATGGTTAATATTTTCCACATGGTTCAAATGAAACGTACAGCATTTGAATTTCTGTACGATGCATTGATATTGCATGACTTGCCAATATCCATTCTACGTGTATGTAAATGCTATCTTCAAACAATATTTGTCAGTTTAAAAATTAACTCTCTGCTTTATTGCTTTAAACATTATGTATATTAATACTAAATTGTGACCACCACCCCCCCCCCCCCCCCCATTCATTTCTTGTGGCCCCACTCCTCATCCCTCTTTGTCATTCCTCTGTACAAACAACACGGGTGACTGAACACTCAGTGTGTTATTTCAGAATTCTTTGCCACAAAAATAAACTAAATACTTGAGATGCCATGGAATCAGTAAAGCATAAGGAAATTAAAGAGTTTACACTTCTGATGAGTTGATATTTAAAACTTAAATAGCCATCAGCTGCATTCTGTGATAGTCTGTGACCTGAATGATGCCCATAAAGCATCTACATTTGAGAGTATACAAGGACACTGGTAGCTAATGCTCTCTGTCAGAGGATATTACTCAGCAACTTTGAGAAACTACAGCGTGTAACAGAATACTGTTTGTATAAGACAGCTGGCTTTAGATTCCTTAAAGTATTTCTTTAAAAGTCTTAAATAAATAAAAACCTAAACTAAATTATATTGTGGTTATCTACAATGCCAAAATAGTAATAATTTGTTCCTCAAAAAAAGCAAAATGAGGGAACCTTGAACTAATTATGATGGATGTGGGAATCCCAAAGTAGTCAAGGTGTACCCTCTTATATGCTGGCTTTTGTCCTAGCCAATTTGTTGATTACTTAATGCTGTTGACGTCATCTTAAAGATCATTTTGTGCTTAAATCAATTTTAAAATAATGCAGCTTATGTTCATTACCATTTGCTTTGCACTTGACCTTCATTTTCTGCAAATGCTTTAGTTTCATTGGCCAGGTATCCACACGTAAATACTTCACTGATTTCAGCTATAGGTTTATCAATAATGCAATTAAGCATTTCACCCCTTTCAAAAGGAATACTTTTTCACAGCACATGGCAGAACAAAAAACCATTGGTTATATGTGGCATTAAAGCAAAATTTTACTTTGGTAGAACTTTTGGTTGTGTAGTTACCTGGCCGTGGCGAAATATGTTCATTAGTTACTCTGTGCTCCCATGGGGTGAGAATCCAGAATAGGGTATTTGTCTCTCTTCATTCACTTCTATAGCACAGCTAAAACTGTCTCAAAATGACACTTCTAGCATGTATACGAACGCAAACAAAGCGGATTTTGTCAACAACTAGTCCTCAAATGGCCCTTTCCTTGCTTTTCCATATTTAATTTGGAACGTAGATCTGGGTAGGTATGTTTTTGCACCAGAAACCACTCATCGGTCCAAATTTCCATAGAAGCAAGCGTTCCTGGTAGTAAACAAACCGTCCTGCTGACATTTTGCTTTTCTGGCTGGCTAACAACATAGAAAATTGTACTTTAAAAAAAAAAAAGTATTATATGAAGACAAAAAATATGTAAGAGGACTGGTTATTGTTTGTATTGACAGAATCTGTTTCGTTCACATTCGTATACATGCTAGAAGTGTCATTTTGAGACCGTTTTAGCTGCGCTATAGAAATGAATGGAGAGCGACAAATACCCTAGTCTGGATTATCACCCCAGGGGAGCACAGAGCAATGAACATATTTCACCGCCATTTGGACTCATATTATGGCCGGGTAACTACACAACCCAAAGTTCTATATTGTACTATAAGGGGGCAAATAATTTCTATTAAAGTGTCTAATATAAAAACAGCTACAGAAATTGCAATCATAGGTTAGAAGGAAACCCAGCATACTTGGGGGTGTCCCATGAGTTTGGGAGTGCCTGGATCAGGTATTCACTGTTAATGAATGCTGATAAAACAACAAACAAGACAAACTGCACGATCCTTAAGCTATTAGTTTAAATATGTGAGGGTGAGAAAGAGAGAGACAGCGATAGAAAAAAACATTTTAATAGAAGAGAAAAACATACAGGTTGGATTATCAACAACCAGAAATGGCAGTGAAAAGTATTGTTATTGAATTGAATATTTTATTAGGATCAATAATCATTTAGTTTTAACCAAATTATTTTCTGCGCACCACTAAGTAAAGTAAATTATTCCATGTCTGTATTCATGCCCATTGTCTGTTAAAAGGCCATTTAGGGCTACATTATCTGCAAACTTAATAACAGAGCCATTCTCTTTTGGCTTGTGCAGTCATTTGTATATAAAATGAACAGTGCACACATCCCTGTGGGACCCCTCTGTTAACTGTTATCTTTGCTGATGAGGAAGACGTGGTATGAGCATACTGAGGTCTGTTGGACAAAAAGTTTTTTATCCATGGAATGAGTGACTGGTTAACCCCTAAGGGCCAGACTCAAAGATGGCCAACTTAAGTCATGCCTCTCCTGCGCGGATCTAATGCGGACTGAGATACGCCGTACTCTAACCTACGCTACGCGGGCACGTTTCTCAAAATGTGGGTGGCACAGGTCAAGATATTCTAATGACCTGCACTCATTCTAATATACATTTTTCCGAAAGATGCTGCATGCATAATGCCATGTATATACTGGAGAGACGCTTGGATACGCCAAATGTCTGAATCACAAATAGCTTAAGCTACGCGGAATTTCAGAAGTAAGTCCCACTTGCGTGTGCTTATCTCAATTCTGAATCTGGCTCTAAGTGTTTATTAGAATGTTAGAATGGACAGTGTTGGAAAAATATAGGTGCTTGTTTATAGTATGTAGGACAATTATGTCCTCAACACCTCTTTTAGCCCAATAGGCAAACTGTAGTGGGTCAAGTTGAGTAGACTCCTTGTAGTAGAGGTTTCAACATGGTGTGGCGGCATAATGGTTGTGGTATAATGGTTAAGGAACTGCATTTGTAACCGAAAGGTTGCCGGTTCGATTCCCAGGTCGGACACTGCCGTTGTACCCTTGAGCAAGGTACTTCACCTGCATTGCTTCAGTATATATCCAGCTGTATCAATGGATACTATGCATAAATGCAAAAGAAATGCTGTGTAAGTCGCTCTGGATAAGAGCGTCTGCTAAATGCCTATAATGTAATGTAATGTGTGCTCAAAGGTTTTTATTGCAATAGAAGTTGTGACTGGTCTAAAATCATTCATCGCAGCTTCACAACTCATCTTGGTTTAATTATGTAATTCAATTTTGAAGTGTCTTTCTCTCTTGGGTTGTCTTTTTTATACTCTCTTCAGGTAGGATCTAAAGATACAAACCTTGGAAGTAGATGAAACCTTGAGGTATAGCTGTTCGGTCTCTACGAATCATGTCTTGTACTGTTAAATATTTTTTAAGTTAAATATTATGATGATTTAAATTAATATATTCAAAAGTAAATTTTTACCAGTGTTGCTGCCTTTTCTTTAGGAAACCACTGTTTTGCATACATCATACAGTGGTGAATTATTTTAAGAATTCCAAAGATAAATCAGAAAAGATTGTTATATACGTAATAGAATGGAATAGAATAACTTTTATCCCGTTAGGGAACTTTAGTTGTAGCCACCAGCAACAACAAAAAATACATAGACAGTGGGACAGACCCACAACACACAAATATATCAAATAAAGACATTCAATAGAATCATTGCATTAATCAAACTAATTAAGTGAATTAAAGTGGAATACAGCCAAATGTCATGATTAAAAATAGCCCCCGCTGCCTCAAGAGTCCAGTGTCCAACACACAAATTCTGCCTCCACAACTTTCCTCCATACACGCAGTGTCGCGGTCTCTGTCCACTGTCGAAACGTAGCTCAGCCTTCCCAGTCGTCGCCTCACTCCTCCCCTGCATTATCTTTTCCTTCCCTTCCCTGGTGGCCTTTTGAAGACATCTTCAACTTTGTGGCTGCAGATCCAATGGACATTCCCGAGCATATGTTGCAAATGCGTCTCTATGGTGACAACCACAAACAAAATTATCCCGACTAGACAATTCGTCAATATTATCAAAACGAGCAGCAGGAGTGCCCTGTAAAATCTCCAGCCCACTTCCCCGTCCCACAACAGACACACAGCGCATGAAAAAAACAAAAGACAAAAGCCCGACATAACAAAACACAAGCAGTGACAATTCAGTTTGATCAATCATCTAGATAAATTAAAAAACAACATATTAAATTATGTCCTGAAATGGCTGTATATGTTTAGTATATATTGTATGAACATGAAAACAGCAGCTAAAATTCACTGAGTGCTCACCAACAAATGCAAACTGTTATATTTTACTATATGTAAACTATAAGGTCTCTGTTTACATAGATTTCAATTGGTCAAACTCATGGACAGGGTGAAAAAATACCTGTCAACTCCATTTCATCATCAGTGTTTTCTAGGGTTGTCAGTCTGAAATTAGCCTGTATATTCAAATGTAAAAATGGTTTGATTCTAATGGAAAAATTATGGTTTGAAAATGTAAACAAGCACCGTCACATTTCACCCTATGAAAAGGTCCTCACCCTTTTTGTGTAATCTCTTTCTTTTCATTCAAAGATCCGACACATGCATGCATTCCGAAGGAAAACTCAAAGGTGCATTATAGAAACCACAAGTAAAAGTAAAAAGAAGGAAAAACATCAAACACGGTAGTAAACAACAATTAAATCAAACATAATCAAAACAAAATGAAACCAACTGTTTGTAAATTAAATCTGTCCCTCTCTGTAGGGTTCAGCTCTTGGTCAGGGCTAGGTACTTTTTGTACATAAAATACATGGTGGGGAGGCACATGAGGGCAGATATCCATGCAATATATTTTTGCTTGTTTCATGAAGGATGTAGAAAATTTAACCAAATGGTCTGTGGGTCCAGGGTCAGACTGCCCCGTGAGTCATAGGGTCAGATTCAGAGTTGAGATAAGCATGCGCAAATGGGACTTACTCCCGAAATTCCGCGTAGCTTAAGCTATCTCTCCAGGATATACTTGGCATTCGCGCACGGGGTGGAGATTTGATGAAAATGAGGCGTGTCTGCAAGTCGTGCAAGATACAGAGTTTCAGAGTTTTCACTTAATAATTCACTGAATTTTTTCCGCGCAACTTTGTTTGGAAAAAAGGTGGTTTATGTCTAGCGCCGCCAATAGATTATTATGAAAAATACAGCATCTTTCACAAATGGATATTTTTATTGTGTGATGGGTATATCCAAGTCGTCAATAGAAGCAATAATAATTTAATCAATTCTCTCTTGATATCTTATTTTCTGGTACTCCTACAAGCGATACTATAACTTCTCTGCATTTGAATGGATCTCTATGGGAATTTGGGGGTGGGACTAGATTTAGCTGTAAATTACACTGGAACTGTATGGAATACATGGCTGGCGAAATGGCTGTAAGTCACCAAGCGTCTGAGGTATCAAACAAGCCTCAAATCATCACTCTGCTGCCAGATATGCAGTAGATATGGATGGATCACTTTAAGGGTTGTTTCTCTTGACACATTTTCCTATTGAACTCTATGGAAAAATAAGTCAGGAGAAGAAACCATTCAAGTTATTCATCCATATCTACTGTATATCTAGCAGCAGAGTGATGGTTTAAGGCTTGTTTGATACGTCAGACCCTTGATGACCTAGAAGAACATGCATCGCCAGACAGAAAATAATCTTATAAACCCACCAGAAAAGGTAAGCATTTCAGAAATACATAACACACATTTCATTATTGTTTATTAAACACACATTTCATTATTGTTTATTAAACACATAAGTCTGATGCTCTGTACTGAATGTTGTATGTCTACTTGTTGCAACTGTGACACTATGCCCAAGACAATAAAGTATATCTCATCTCATCATTAACAGCAAGGACAAAATAATTAAAATAAATAAAACACAGGATATCACCCCCCCCCCAAGGGCGAGGGTCCGGGCCAGGAGCAGGGGCGAGCAGAGCGGACCAGGGGCGAGGGATGAGGGTCCAGGCCAGGAATAGGGGCGAACGGCCAGAACCATAACATGATCAGCCTGAAGAACACAAATATGATGAATAAATGGAATGCTACTTTTCCCTTAGATACTGGGCCCTTTGGACATAACGTTAGTAACGTTTTTCATTTGCATAACGTTACACATAGGATAACATTATCAGATTGAGAAAGGGAAAAAAGACAACTAAATAGGTTAACTTAGCTAACGTTAACTAAACTTCAACCAAGTTTAGCAGGACTAATAAAGCGACACTGGCGAATGACAACTCTGGGCTAATATAATTGGCTTTAACGTTACTGATTAAACACATAGTGGAAGAACATAGTTTGATGATTTATTGTTAATTTTACCGTTTTTCTTCTTCACTCAAAGGCATAACTTCGTGCGTTCTTCCGTTGTCTGCAGTGCGGCGAAAGTCTGGCCTAGTCGGCATCGAGTCATGGCCAATCCTGATGCTCGAATGGCAAGCAGGGCGTGTCTTGCCATAAACTCCCGTGGGTTCCATAATAACGCGGCTGAGACACATTCCACCAGTGCTGGTATTTCGCAAAACATTAATCAAAAGTGAGTGTCAATATTTTTAATGACTTACTAAACGTTTACGGTAACATTGTTGTATACAAGCAATAGATCACTCGAGGTTTGTGTCTTATTGGGTATATAAGCACTGATGAGAGTACTCCACAACTCGACCTGCGGTCTCGAGACCTGGAGTTGCCCATCCCTGACTTAAATATACCTGAAGCCCCTTCTACTTCCAACAATATGGGTCCTAAAATATATACCAAAACATATTATTTTCTGGTCTTTTACCATTGCAGTAAACTCAGAAATTAAGTATTACTACATTTAAACAATATACAATATCATTAAGAGCAGTGCTTCTCAACCTTTTTCAACTCGAGGCCCACTCTGGCTCTGAGGAAATTTTCGAGGCCCATCATACAGAATCGTAATGAGAAAAATGGCAATAAAACCTAATGCCAAAACAAATCATTATGCTTACCTTTAATGAGACACTTGAGCTTGCTTCTTGGAAATAAGATGGTCAAGTCGTGGTTTGATGGGGGACAGGCTCACACGCAAAGTGGCATTCAGAGTGTCTGTTTTTAGACTATTTCGTGCTTTTGATTTTGTCACAGTTACAGTCGAGAAGCCCGATTCACAGAGATAGGTTGTGGTGAATGGTAAAAGAAATCTGATGGCACGCATTGACAAAGAAGTGTATTCACTGCTTGCCAATATCCAGAATGAAGGAAGGTCTACTTGTGCATGCTGAAGCTTCAGACTACTGTCTGCAGAAAGTTCCATCAGTTCATTTTCAAGTACAACAGACAAGGCCACATCTTCTGAAGCAGGATCCACTGAGAAAGGGTTAAAAATCCAAAGGTTTCCTTGCCTTGGGTCCTCTGGAAAGTAGTCTGCAAACTTTTGTGATAACTCGGTCAAATTCTGGATTATGAGCCCAGATATGTCTGTATGAGGAGTGGATTCCAAAGTTTCACTCAGAAGTGGAAATATCTCAAGTCGTCCATCCTTCACTTTTCTGTTCCAAAGAACAAGCTTTTTCTTGAAGCCTTCAATTTTGTCAGCAACCAAGAACACTGAACTGTTCCTACCTTACATTGATATGTTGAGCTGATTTAACTGGTCAAACACATCTAACAGGTAAGCCAATTTGGCACAAAAGTTACCATTACTGTAATGATCAGCAAGTGGTGAGTGTTTCTCTTCAAGGAACATGTGGACTTCATGTCTCAGTTCAAAGAGGCGATTAAGCATACGTCCTCTTGAAAGCCACCTCACCTCACTGTGGTACAGAAGCAGCAAGTGATCAGAATCAAGTCTTTCACACAGGGCAGCAAAACACCTTGAGTTCAGTGCACTCTTCTTGATGAAGTTCACAGTTTTAACAGCTACATTAATGACTTCATTCAGTTCTGGTGACATCTGCTTTGTTGCCAGATTTTCTCTATGTAAGAAGCAGTGGGTCTTCTTGGCATCTGGCGCCCTCTGTTGGATCTGTTTTACAACACCACGATGGACTCCTGTAATTGATGCAGCACCATCTGTGCACACACCTACGCAGTTCTTCCAATCAATACTCTTGTCAGTGAAGTATTTGTATTTGTCAAGGCAGAGCATTACATCATCTGCAGCTGTTTTTGCGGGAAGGTCTTTGCAAAAAAGTAGATCCTCATGAACATCACTGTCCCCACAGTACCTCATGAAAACGAGCAATAAAGCATTATTGCTAATGTCAGTAGATTCATCCAACTGAATGGAAAAATACGGACTGGCCTTTATTTTTTCCACCAGTTGGCATTCAATGTCATCACTCATTTCAACAATTCTTCTCATCACAGTATCATTAGAGAGTGATACGGACTGAAGTTTGGTTGCAGCTGCCTCCAAGAATTTCTCGACACATATCAACAGCACTGGGTAAAATAAGCTCCTCCGCGATTGTGAAAGCTTTCTTGCTATGAGCAACACGAGCAGCAACCATGTAGCTGGCTTTCAATGTTGATTTTGACTGAGTTGTAAATGTTGTAATCACTTTCTGCTGTGCCTGAAGTCCAGCTCTTTTCCTCTCAACATATTAATTTGGCTTACCTGCACTATTCGGGTGTCTTGTGTTTAAGTGTCTCTGAAGCTTTGATGGTTTTAGCGCCTCGTTTGACAGGATTTCAGCACATTCAACACACTGTGCTTTTGGCTTAACATCACTGCCTGCCATCGTGAATCCATATTTAATTATGTAGCGACCCGGAAGCTGGGTCGTGTCATTGTGGACTTGGGGGCGCAATGCGCCATGGGAAATCGCATGTTCTGGCGATTTCCCTTAAATGCTAACGTTAACATGTACAGTTTTAGTTCAGTGTTGTTATAAGTTGTTATAGTTGTTATAAGTTGTTATAGTTCCGTGTTATTTTGCTGTTGTCTGTTGCTGTTGAATGCGAACACCGTGAATGGAAGTGTGTGTGGTAAATGTTGACCCCCGCCATTGGCGGTTGTTACGGCGAGTTCCTTCTCGCTTTGTTTGAGCAATAAACAAGCAAACCTGGGGTCGTGCGGTGTATGGGGCACAGGTTGCTAAGCAGTTGAGAACTTAGTGTGGACAATCCATTCTTAAATGCACGCTCGCCACAATATAATCAGGGTCATATTTCCTCACCACAACCTTTCGAGATTTTTCCGTAGCAGATTTGTCTTCTCCATCACACTTTCGTTTCAAAAATCGATCCATTTCAAGTTCGTGAACGCATGAACTAAGTACAAGGCACGTACATGCATACACACACATCACAGTTGCATGTAGATCGAACGCGCGTAAACCACCACTGCATAAACATGACGTACGTAAGCACAAAATGACTCAATCTATCTCTCTCGCGCGCGCGCTCGCTAGACGGTTTCGGAAAAAGTACAAACAGTCCAGACCAGGCCTAGTCCCTGCCGATGTCGCGACGTCGATTTGTCCAACGCTACTGAATATCGGTGCGCAAGTTTACGTTTGGATACAACACCAGATATCCCCCATTTCGCAAAGGTATAGATCGGGATCTAAAATTTGACAAAAACTTATAACACGTAACAGTAAATAGACCTAGCTGAATTCCAGCTGTGTCGTGTAAGTCTTACACTGTAAGATCAGACGCTTTTTAAAAAATATATACTTCTTCTTTTCTTTTTTGTTTTGCCGACCTCGCGGCCCACCTGTGAGGGCTCGCCGCGGCCCACCGGTTGAGAAGCACTGATTTAGAGCAGGGTACTGTATAATACAATTTGACAAGTTAAAAAAATGGCTGTCCATTACACTGGTATCCCCTTTGTTAGTGATATTTATTTTATCCCCATGAAACCCCTCCTTTTTTGTGGTTTTTGGTTTCGCCCAACACCCGTGCTTTCTTTAAAAAAAAAAGGGTAAGTGACAACTTTTCCTCCGTTCACCAAATATTTCCCTCAACAATTAAAATAGGGTACAACACAAAACAATGACTGTCTCAGTTTACACACATACAACACATTTTATATTACCATAGTAACCGCAATAATTATGTATTTCCCCAATGTTTTCATGCATGTACATACGCCGCTAGGTACCCCGCAGCGTTGGAATTGTGCATGCTGTCTATCATTGCTATAGCCGACATATTATCAATTCATAAATTTCCCTCATTGTTTCTACTGCTTTTAAAAGTAAACATAGGCCTACAAGTGGGTACAAATGGAAGTGGGTATTTGTAAAAATGGAATAGTGTAGATTGTTTTAATCATCACTGTGCCTTTTAGTTGGTGACAGTGATGTTTGGACAATGATACCAATTAGTTGACTTGTTAATATATAATATTTTGATATTCGTCATGATCTTTGGTGCTGGTCTATAAACCAGTAGCTATGCTCGGCCCAGACCGGTTTTTACCCCTCCTGGTCTGGCAAGGCAAACAACACAAAGAGTGTGAAGCTCATGGGCCTGAAGTGTTAGGAAAAGCACTGTGGTCATGATGTCACACAATGCCTATCTTTTCGAAATTTCAATCGGTGTTCTACCGTAGGCTACTCTTTTTCGGACCTTTCGTTTGCCAGATGGACATTTGACATCATTGCATCCATATAATAAAGTGCATAAAAATGTTTTAAACCCTTTGTCATTGTTCCTGTAAAGACATTACACAGGCTTCCGGATTGTCTTGCATGGCTTTAGTTTTTGCTTCCGATTCACTCCTTGCATACCTTTCTTCTGCCTTTTTTAAAAAAAAGCTTCCATACTCAGCAGTAGCAGAACAGGCTCCTAGAAACCACTGGCACGAGTATCCCGGGGACAGCAGTTGACATCCAATGACAGGCTGAAGGCCATGGTGCTGCCCTCGGCAATGTTCACAGAGAAGGCGCCGCCCTGCAGTCCACGTTGGTTAGCATAACCAGGGGATTTCAAGGTAAGAGGGAAAATTTTATTTAAATTTGCAGTGTTGCGAAGATGCCAAAATGTATGGTTATGATCACATGAAATGGTAATATCACTTAAAGTACTGTTTTGTGAAACTTTCAGGTTTTGGTACTGTGATTTATTTAATGCTGATTTTAACATCAGTGTAAAATATGTTGTGTCTATCCTCTATTCGCTTGATATCCTAAGATACATGTAGAGGTTGGTACATATTTTCCCAGCCAGAGTAGTCTTGAAGTTTGGCTGTCACATTTTGGTTTCCATTGCTTTAGTTAAAATCCTAATAGCAATTTTACAATGTATTGGATTGTATTAGAACCAAGGTAAACTGAAGGTTGTGGACTACATTTTCAACACCTTTATCATAAAATATTTTGCAATGTTCAGTTTTAGCTCACTCAGTAGAGAAGAAGGTCATTACATTCTTAGCCTTAGTAGAATAGTGCTTGTAAACACCCTGGGCAGAAGCAACAACCGGCAGAACTGTTTGGAGACATTAGAATCATTTAGTGTGGCTATGGTGACATCTTGTGGTCAGGAACAAATGTGGCCATCATAAATGTAGTTAATGGTACCGTGCAGTGGAGATGCCGCTTTATGAAATTATTAGAAGCAATGTTTCTGTTAAGTGGAGTTGTGAGTATGCACGCATCAAATAATGATTAAGCATTGTGAATTCAGTCCATGATCAGCATTTAGTAATATGTAATATAAAGACAAAGAATTCACATTATACCATGTTTACTTGTCCCAAGATATTTTATTGGTATTAATATATTACAATAGCAATCTTTTTCTGATAAAAATAACTCAATAAATTAAAAATTAACATAAAATATAATAGAATAACATAAAATAATACATTAGTAAATTTTTTTACACGTGCATGACAATGTCTTCGAGACAGTGGGCTCATTGTCCTCCATCAGTTGCTATGGAGCGGACTGATCGCCGCCTTCTAACTGTGCGGTTTTCCAGCCTCTGGAGAATCACTCTCATCTTGGTGTTTATGATTTCCCACGCACACCGAGGATGAGACTGAGGAGGGACAGGGATACAAAGTCAGTCAAGCGACGCAAACTGATCTTAAAACCTGAAAGCTGCAGGTTCAAATCCCATGTATGCTTTGTACCGATGATCAATGTACCTTGAACTGCTTCAAAAACCACTTACATCTTTATATGTAACTGCATAATAAGTGTGCTGTATAAATCAGGTTGTATTAGCTGGATTAGGTTGTATGACGAGTAAATTAATACTCTAATAATAGTAATCCAGTAAAAGTTCCAGGGACATACCTTTTTGCTGTCGAGAAAGGTCTCAAGTTTATTAAAGCATGTTGACAAAGGTTCATGGTTTATATTATGGGAGTGACGTACCTATGGATTAGAATGAGTATGATGTTAGAGGTTACTTTTCATAATACACTTATTTTATAATGGCATGTAGTTTCATTGATAACAAAGAGTTGGATTAGAGTTTGGATTTTTTTTTTACCTCACAGGTGTTAAATAATTCAGATAACACTTGGTGTAAAAATAGAAAGTTTCACACCAAGAACAGATGACTATCTGCATTCAAAGTATATGCATATTGACTGAACAAACTATTATTCCTAAACATTTTTTATTAAGGACATAATTATTTCAAACTGAACTTTGAGTTCAAAATGTATGGAAATTAGGGAAAAGGTACTTACACAGGAAGTCAGAGTAGATTGAGCATGGATTAATACAGCGACAAACTTGTGTGACGTTGTGTCCCTCCTGTAAATGGTCTCCGCTTTCTTCATGATGTCATCAAGCATTTTTGCATTGAGGTCCATCTGGTTAAAACAGATGTTACAGAAGCTCAGTCACCGGTCTTATGGTTTCTAAGCCTATACGTACAATTGGTTAAGAAATTCAACAATTTCAAAGCAATAACTTCAATACCTTATTGTAAACTAAATGGAATTGGGACCTACCATGCTGAGCATTTGCTGGGGATCACAAAGGCTTTTCTTATCATAGTGATGGTGACAATCTTGCGAGATGCTGCTACTCTGTTGAATACATCAGATGCAGATATATTGAAGTTAATATGTGAATACATCAGATGCAGATATATTGACGTTTGTATCATATAACAAGCATTTTTTTTCTTCAAAAGTTGTATTTCAAAGTGTTCTGTGTTTATATACCAAGCTGTTCAGCTGTCGCAAAAGGGCTTCCCAGGGGATTTCCTGAGTACAGTCTTTATGGGCTTGTAGAAGTGGTACAAGACAGAAGATGACGATTTTGATCCAGCACATGATTCCTAAGATGAGTAAATTAATGAATTAGTAAAATGCCTTTTTATTCCTTCCCCAATACCAAGGAAACCCTGCATTGCAATAAAGCAGTGGAGGAGGTTGCAGGTTTGCTTCCGGACGAGGACTACCCCTCTTGAGAATTAAAATGCATTGTAAGACAAGACTATACTACTATACCATACCATTACATATGCAATTAGACTAATTATCAACATCAGTTATTCAGTAAAACAGATTAAAATGACAATCTTGCGACGGTGACGAAGTAAATGTGCAAAGGAATATTACCTGTTAAGAATGTTTCTCTGGCTCTCTTGGGTCTCTCTGTTGGTATTTCTTTTTTTCTTTTTTTCTTTCTTTCTTGGTGCTGATGCTGTTCTTGAAGTGCCATACTCTGAAGAGCCCTGCTCCTTTTATATCAAAGTTAGCTCTCTCAGGTAGTACCACACCTGTCCTGCCTACACAAACTGAAACTTTTTTTACAGTTTACTTCCATGTGGAAATCCCAAAAAATTAAATCAGTGGGAGTGGAGCACACTTACGGGACTGCTTAGGTATTGTTATTTTTTCTACTGTCATCAGTTTAAACAATACGTTTAAACAATAAGCATAATTTGAACATCATTTTTAAATAAAGCATTGCCACAGTTTTTTGATAACAGAGATTTATCCTATATTAGATTATAGTAATAAAATTAAGAAGTGAATTTAAATAAGCGTCTAGCTCTTGAAATAAGAGATGCAGGTGCATGGTAGGGCTATTACCATGTGGACATTTTTGCGGTTTTCAGTTTACATTAACAGACTTAATTCTATATAAAAGCAGATGAGTATTAGCATTCAATAAGGATATAGATCTGAGTTGGAATCATCAAGCAGGGGTAAAATTGTGTCCAATCATATCAGGGTGTTCTTTTGTAAGTGATTAATAATTTACAGTAATCCAGTCCAAATAATCTGAGAGGCAAGTCCAAAGTCCAGAGTTTTGCTAAAATGTGCTAGTTTTTCTGGTGTGTGGTCTAAAAATAGTGAAACTAACAATGACAAAAAATGTTTTCGGAACACCACACTTATTGTAACATGAAGGACCATCCCATGAAGCTAGAAAAAGGATAACGCTCTGATGGTTGTGTGGAGTTATAGATCGCGATACAGAAAGACATTTATTGGCTCAGAGTTTTGTCCTATAAGAGTAGGTAAGCATGTGTGTGTATTGATCAATGATTTAGTGTAGCAGAGGAGGGCTGATCATCGGGGCCTGTGTTGTAGATTGTAAAGCCGGAAGGCAATCACCAAGAAAATGGACAAGCCTCTGCCCTCCCTGACTGGACATCTAGGCGCCATAAGGTATCAAGGCATGACTAATAGCGTGCATTGTTGATGAACAAAAGCATATGTCATTCCGGAACAAAGAGATATGCCTACACAGATGATATGGACGCGTGCGTCAAGTCAAGGCCTCCGAGGGTATTTAAGCCTGGTTAGACGACCAGTGTGTTGAAACAGTGTGTTGAAACAGGACAATGCAGGAACTCACCGAGACAAACACTTTACTAGAGAAAGTAAAAGTTTATTGCACGTCACCACGGCCAGTGGGAAACAGTGTGTTGATCTTCCCACTGGCCGTGGTGACGTGCAATAAACTTTTACTTTCTCTAGTAAAGTGTTTGTCTCGGTGAGTTCCTGCATTGTCCTGTCTTTGATTCCCACGGAGTGAAGCTGGGTCCTAACAACACGATCACATCACAGGATCAGTGAGGCCACAGCATAATTCATCGAGGTTAGCTCACTGTATTTGCTTAGCATTCTTATCCAGAGCAGCTTGCAATTTTTTTATTTTAGGTCGGCAATGCAAGCTATATGAACAGTTGTATAAAGCACTTTAGGTCGTGAACTTTCCTGAAGGTCATAACACAAATGCCCTGCCTGGAGAATAAGCCCTACAACCTTCTAGCTGGTTAGAAGCTAAGATTTTCTGTTTGTTTGTTGTTGTCGTTTTTTTGTTTTGTTCCTACAGTAAGCCACATTGTAGCCTTCTTGGGACATTATCACATGAAATCTTCTTTAAATGATTTGCAAAAATCAACTTTTTTCTTTAGACCAAAGATCTTTAACCCTTCTGCAATTAACGGAAGGCCATTGTCTCTGTGGAATGCACTGTCCTTTTGGACAAATCGATTTGATGATTTGTGGAGTCAAATGTGTAAGTTCATTAGACTTCCATAGTTTGGTGTTTTTCTTGTTGCGTATTTTTTGCAGTTGAACCGAATGGACATCGCAAACATACTTCCCTTCCAAATGGTTCAAGACTGCCCCTCCATAATAGTCTTTGTTCGGTCACCCTAGTGCAATTATGTCACAGTCAGAGGGCTCACATATAGCTCCAAACCCAACTACACTGGCACACAAAATCAAACTGTCAAATTAACTAGGTGTTAAAAGTGCCCTAAAACGAATTGGAGCTTATAGTCCCAAAAATAGTCCCAAGACCAACTACTTGTTTTTAAATGATGCATGTAAATCTGTGATGCATTTACTGTACATGCTGTTAAATGTCAGATTAATTTATCTTATTGTGCACTTATTGAAACAGATTTAGCAGGTGCCTACTGTAATTCAAGTTTATTCTCATCGCACGGTATTTGCCATACAACGGAGTGCCTGTGCTCAAGTCAGTTAATACCATTGCATCAGATAGGCACTAATGGAAATCGGGAGGTTTCACTTTTCCTAGGTACCTAGGAAATGAGAACTGAGAACCTCTCACTGAAGGAGAAAATGAAAACAAAACTACTTGGGTATCAGGGTTTCAATAATGCCCCCGAGCACGCTTCATAAAAAATTGCATCATGACATAGCTGTTACGTTTTCCAGCACCTTGGGCACTGCCCTGCCTCGCCCCTTACACCTTGAGGCAGACTTTTGGGAATCTCCTCTTGAGGAATCTGATTGTTTGGTAATTGCAAGGAATGTAGTTGCACACTGTCATAATAAATGCGATGGTGAACCTTGGGCAAAGGTGTAACGGAAGCAGGAGAGCTGCATGCTGCATACCAGTTCTTGCTGTATGCGTGTCACGACAGTTCACTTTGTTCTGTGTTTTCTTTTTTTTAGCCCCTGCAAATCACCCCTAGCAACCTGCAGTGCTTTACGAAATTGATCTGTAATTAATTATTTAGTTTATTTTTCTAAATTTCAACTGTTGCAGACACTTATGGTGTAGTTTCTTCTTTTTTTTTTTTTTACTTTATAATGTAAAGTCAGAACTATAGACTAAACATCTCGCAAGCATGCTAAGATATAATACAACAGCCGATCTCCCTAGTCTTAAGCACATATGTTGAGGAGAATTGTACCCAAATTAAATATTTGAATATTAATATTGTTAATTATTCCAGCTAAAATTAACAAACATTTCCTACTTACTACAACCCACCACAATGTATTTTTTCCCATCATGCCCACAGCAATGCAAAATTTACATCTGACCCCCTTTCTATCTTGTTTAAAAAAATTTTTTTTGTAATCAATAATGTATTGATTTTTAGGTAGTGAAGTACTAGTGATTAATCCTGGTATTTCCCATCACAATTCCTTCCCGTTCCCAACTGGGAGTGATGTCGGGAAACCAGGAAATTTAACATGGGCAATGCAGATAAATATCTCTTGCATCATATTTGGTCGAATTAAGTACAATAAAATAATTAATATAAATGCAGTATCCACCATTTGGAAAAAACTGACGACAACTCATGACTGCTTATTGACAAGCGAAAACTCGAGCGAGTAACTGATTGCGCTTTAGAGCATGTGAACGTTGCTAGCGCATGCACAGGAAATAGAAGTTCAATATACCTGCTCCAAACGTGGAGAGCAAAATCATGTCAAGCAATGTGTGGAAGAATTCTGAGAAACTTAATACTAACGAGGCAAAATGTCTGGTGTTTTTTTAAAGCTGTAAATTCATTTCAGGCAAAATAATAGGCTACTATAATTGCGACGTCAATGACTAGGCTACTACTAGGGGGCAACCGTGGATAGGGACAAGGGCAGGTTGGTGTTATATTTATTGAAATGTCTTCTGAGGGCAGCATTGCAACCCTAGCCCTAACCCTAACCATAACCCTCTCGCTGATTGGATGGCTGAGAGAACCAGTCATATGCAATGCTACCCTCAGAATACATTTCAATAAATATAACACCAACCTGAATGAATATGCAAAATTGGGTGTCCCTACATTATTTTGCTAAATAGTGGGAGGTGGTCATACAAATAGATAGACTTTAGTATGTGTAAAGTGATTTACGAAGCCCGAAAGGAAGTTTGGGAAAGGTATTTGCGGGTGCATTTTAGTGCAAATGGAAAGCAGGTATTAAAAGACACGGCATCGATTAGATGACGGCTGTCATTGTGGCAAAACACGTACGGGTGTGTTTGAAATATCCACACCTGAATGATTTGAATGATTGCGTAACAATGGGGGCCAATTAATTGGCCCATTCTAGCTAAAGCTCAAAATACACAAGAAGAGATTAGATTCAACTTTATTGTCATTATCCATGTACAGGTACAATAACAACGAAATGCAGTTTAGCATCTAACCAGAGTGCAAAGAGGCAGTAAAGTGCATTGTGTATATATATAATATGGTACATTATAAACATTGTGTACAGGAGTATACATGTGGATATATAAATAATCTCAATAGTATAAATAAACATGAATAAATAAACATGAATAGACAGTAGTAAGGGCCATCAATGACAGTATTTGTAAGAAAATATAAGGGTATATATGAAATATGAAATATCTACGAGTATGAATAAAGTATCTACAGAGAAGTACTATGATTGTATATGAGATATCTATCTAAAATAAAGTCTATACAGTATGATACAGGATGATTAGTATGGGCATTATTGTACAGCGGTATATTTAACAGTAAAAGTCTCTGGGGGAGTGACTGGGGTGGTCCGGGGGTAGGGCGGGGGGTTGGTATCTGGGGGGGGTGGGGGGGGGTCACCGAGGTGCAGAGTTCAGCAGGGTGACAGCTGAGGGGTAGAAGCTGTTTTTGAGCCTGCTGGTTCTGGCAAGGAGGGTCCTGTAGCGCCTCCCAGAGGGGAGGAGGGCAAACAGTCTGTGTTTGGGGTGGTAGGAGTCCTTGACTATGCTGCGTGCCTTCCGCAGACACCTTTTGTACTGTACCGTCTCGATCGATGGGAGAGTGGTATTAGTGATGCGTTGGGCGATTTTCACCACCCTCTGCAGCGCTTTCCGGTCAGAGACAGTACAGTTTCCATACCAGACTGTGATGGAGCTGGTGAGGATGCTTTCTATGGCACACCGGTAGAAGTTCACCAGGATCTGAGGAGACAGATGGGCTTTCCTCAGTTTCCTCAGGAAGAAGAGACGCTGGTGAGCCTTCTTGACCAGGGCCGAGGTGTTGAGGGCCCAGGAGAGATCCTCAGAGATGTGGATACCCAGGAACTTGAAGCTGGAGACACGCTCAACCTCCGTCCCGTTGATAAGGATGGGGCTGTGCGTGCCTGCTTTGGTCTTCCTGAAGTCCACAATGATCTCTTTGGTCTTCTTGGTGTTGAGGGCCAGGTTGTTGTCAGCACACCACTCTGCCAGGTGCTGGACCTCCTCCCTGTAGGCCGTCTCATCGTTGTTCTTGACGAGGCCTACCACCGTTGTGTCGTCTGCAAACTTGATGATGGAGTTGGAGCCATGTACAGGAGTGCAGTCGTGGGTGAAGAGGGAGTAGAGGAGGGGGCTCAGCACACAGCCCTGTGGGACGCCAGTGTTCAGGGTGATGGTTGAGGAGGTGAGACTGTCTAGTCGCACATGTTGGGGTCTGTTGGTGAGGAAGTAGCCAGTTGCAGAGGGAAGGGTTGATGCCAAGGTCGCCGAGTTTGGAGATCAGTTTGGAGGGGATTATGGTGTTGAATGCTGAGCTAAAGTCAATGAACAGCATTCTCACATAGGTGTTACCACCCTCCAGGTGGGAGAGCGCGGAGTGAAGCACTGAGGAGATGGCGTCCTCCGTACTCCTGTTCTCCCGGTAGGCGAATTGGTGGGGGTCCAGTCGGGGGGATAGGCCTGATTTGAGGTGAGCCAGGACTAGTCTCTCGAAGCACTTCATGATGGTGGGGGTGAGTGCAACAGGGCGAAAGTCATTTAGGCTCACAGCAGCGGTGTGTTTCGGCACTGGCACAATGGAGGTGGTTTTAAAGCACGTGGGGACAGCTGCTTGGGCCAGTGACAGGTTGAAGATGTTAGTCAAGACCTCAGTCAGCTGTTCAGCGCAGACCCTGAGCACCCGACCGGGGATGCCATCGGGGCCAGCAGCCTTGCGTGCATTAGTCCTGCTCAGTGCAGCACACACATCAGTGGGGGAGAGAGTGAGGGGCTGGTGGTCAACAGGAAGTATGGCCTTGATCGCCGCCTCGTGGTTGTCCCTGTCGAAGCGGGCATAAAAGTCATTGAGCTTATCAGGGAGGGAGGTGTCGTTAGTTGGGGGGGAGTTGTTGGTGGGTTTGTAATCCGTAATGGACTGGATGCCCTGCCACATGCGTCGGGGGTCGGAGTTGATGAAGTGCTCCTCAATCCTTAGCTTGTGGCTGTGCCTGGCCCTCTTGATATCCCTTTTCAGATTGGCCCTGGCTGAGCTGTAGGCCTGCGCGTCACCTGATTTGAAGGCGGTGTCGCCTTCAAATCAGGTGACGCGCAGGCCTACAGCTCAGCCAGGGCCAATTTGTGGATAGCCTACATAGGCTAGGCCTACATCATGAACAGAAAGAAAATATTTTTTAATCATGAAGCAAATCATGTTACAGAATACAAGAGTAACTAGTATTTGAATCAAACAAGCAATACAATGTCTATTAT
This sequence comes from Ilyophis sp. 1 JC-2022, assembly GCA_022702515.1. Classification (NCBI taxonomy): domain Eukaryota; kingdom Metazoa; phylum Chordata; class Actinopteri; order Anguilliformes; family Synaphobranchidae; genus Ilyophis; species Ilyophis sp. 1 JC-2022. The sequence goes on along the minus strand of CM040403.1, from coordinate 92,908,923 downwards.
AACAAACAGTGAATAACAAGCAAATCAAAACTTTATAAAAATTAAACTCATGATCAAATGGAAATGTGATTTTATGTGACACTTACGGTGCGAATAGGCTTAGTGCTAGTAAGCATAGTTATTATCATTTCAGTCCTGACAAACATCTGTAACTCTGAGACGTTTGACTTTGAAAGTCTTCATGTAGCCTACTTTAGTAGCACTCACTCTAAAGAACATGGAGACGTTGCCCTGTTCATAATATACATTAATACTCAGGGACACAAAAAACTTAATATGGGGTATGCTTCAATACCATTTTTACACAAAAGGCTATCTACAAAGGCCTGTCTCAGTGGTTGTATTGCATATGCACACAAAAGATTTTAGACTAGTCATAATTTCAATTAAAAAAAACTATTAGAAAATAGTCCACTTTTACTATCAAAAATGTTTCCTTTAGCATAAAAGCAAACTCTTACTACAAGATCACTGTGGTAAAACCAGTTGTCCTCTACAATTCACTTTAGTTTCATAATGACATTGTGCACCATGAGCTGTACATAAAGAGAACAGTTGTTTGACCAGAAATGGGTGTGCTATACGGTAGAATTAAACATAACAAATAGAAAGGTGTTGGATCACTAAGTAATCACATTCCTATATATATTTTTTGATGCTTGCTGCTTCTCCACGCCTTCAACCCATGTGTGCGGGAAGAAAAAAAACACATTGGTAGGCACAGTTTGCATGTGGGTGCTGCATGCAAACTGTTCTGTGTGCCCACGCAATAAAGGGAGGAACCTTGTCTGTTGTAAAATTGCATGTTTCAGCTTGCATGACAAGATGTAGGTATCATTTCTTTGAAAAGGGCCACTTTTCTTGCCATATTTAGAGTGACAATTGTGTGTCATAAGGCACATTTCAGCAACTTTTTTTTATTTGAAGTGACTAAGTGTATAGCCATGAGAGAAAGCTCTATGGCTCAGTGAGACTACACTAACCATTAATCTTAATCTTAATATGATCTTGTCAGAAAAACATTGTTCACCTTCGCAAACAAAAGCACTGAATTATGGGTATTCAATAGGTACAAAGATGCCCCTGCAGTTTCACTATGTCAGTTTCAAGGTGCAGTGCACAAGCACATAATCACATTCTATGCAGACCAGTAATTATGTCAGAGTATGGAAAAGACATATTTTAAAAAGCCTCTGTAAAAACATTCCTGTTACAACAACCCATCCTTTGCAATGCTCACCCTGTCAAAATTAACTTTTACCTTTTCCTCAAGAAACTATTCAGGAACCAAAAATGACAACCAAAAATGTCGGTGCGCATATACATGTATCAATTTTCCTTGCCTTCGGGAAAAGAAAAAAATACGATGACAATCTTTCCACCCAGAAGGTGTGGCCTCCAACAGTACCTGACTTTAATAAGATGGAAACAAAACAAAAAAGAACAGGAACATATCATTAAATATTGGTACATTGGTAAGTTTTACAGGTGATGTCAGGCAAAGGTCCCCTGTGAAGGCCTTGCCCCCAAAACAACTTCCAACCTACCGGTAAATAATTTTACAATGAAACAGTTCATCAGTACCACTATGAGTACTAACCACAATTCCATTGTGATTGGAATTTGTCATTGACTCAGCTACTTGGTATTGGGAACAAGGATTCAAATCTTCCCATTTAGTCAAATGTTAATTGGCCTATACTCTAGATAACACGTATGTAAGGACAAAGCTGCGGGACCAGCAATGGTCCAGCATGATTATCTGCCACCATTGTTGCAATAGTAGAGATTTTTGGCTGCTAGCCCAGGTGTGGGCCACCTCCTGGGACCATCCTGCCTTAACCGAAATTGCATTGCTTGGACGTGGAGGCTTGGGAGCCAATAAACATGGCAGCTCTGTGAATTATCACAGGGAGCTTGGCTCTGCCCCCCAGGGAAATCACAGGTGGCAGTGGACCTGTAATTTGTTATTAGTAGATGGGGTGTGTTGTAATCTGGTCTTCTGCTCAGCCCCGGTCAGATGGCATGGTCTTGGTGGAGAGCCCCTGTTTTGGATTAACTGCAGATTTGAGTTCATTTTGTTTAATGTAGTCAGTAGTAACAACTCAAAGCACAGGTCACGTGTGGTCATGCAGCAGTCGTGCTAAAATACCTAAACAGGATACATGTTTAACACTACAATGTCAACCCCTGTCATTATGACCATTATAACATCTAAAACTATTTATTTTTGAGTTTTTCCTCAGCATTTCATTACTAACCATGCTTGTGGCTCTTAACATATACACACAGTCTTTCAACATTGTCTTATGCATAAATGTATGCTTGAAAAGGATAACTTCAGTCACAGTCCTTTGAAATAGTTGATGATATACCAAAGATGCAACCAAGTAGTAAAAAATAAAAAAAAAAGCCATAAGGGTTTAAGTTTTCTAAACTATTAACCAAAACCAAACATTTAATGGAAAATGCTTATTGCAGATGCCATTATATAATAAGTTTCTTTTTCCATAGTTCAAGGAAGCTGAGTGTAGAAGTGTGGGGGTGTGATGTGCACTGTTTGAATCTACTCTTTCATGTGGTTTCAGAATGAGAGCACTTTTAGGAAAGGCCTATCCTGATGCCTTGGAACTGACATCACTGAAGGGGATCCTCAGTAAGGTGTGGCCACCAATTTAAACACCAAGCTAATTTCACTGCTCGGAAAAACTTCTGTTTCCAGCAAAAACAAAAAGTACAGTACAGCTCAATCATTACACACACACATTCTGGTGCTGGGTTCATTTGTTTTATGTTAACAAATTAACATAAAACAATTGTCTTTCGATGCTAAATGACAATGCTAAAGCCGGTACTACTATGCGATGTGATTACTATTTTTCTTTATCATTAGGCATGCATGTGTGCAATTTTTTGAGTCTGGTGCTGGTTGTTGTCAAGGATTTAGCGGGTTCCTACCAGCTGGTTTAATGCCTCAGACTGTAACCTGCTCAACCCATTTAATTATTTGCGATATATCCCTCATTACATTTCTGTTACCATCCATTCAACCTTTACTTTACACCGGGCCGGCCAGCGGAGAATGGCCTCCCCCTCTGTAGCCAGGTTCCTCCCGAGATCCCATTGGGGAGTCTTTTTTCGGTAATATTTGAGTGTTTTTCTTCTCACTGGGGAATTTTTTCTGTGCTTGCTTTTTGGGGGTTCAGGCCTGGTTTTTGTGCACAATTTTCCTTCTGTTTCTCTGTACAGCGTATTTGTGACAGTTATCTGTAATAAGCGCTATACAAATAAAAATGTTATTGAATGTTTTACTGTAGTTCTGTCTTTGATTCTCTCTGTATTTGCTGTGCTTGCACTTCAACTAGGCATCTTGGCTTGGTGAGATATTGGTTTACATAATGAAATCAGCCAAATCGAGTTGCTTGTCAAGATTGGACGTTTCAAGGTATCTTGTTTCACGAATGATAATTTGGGCGGCTATTTGATGTTGTCACATAATTTAAAAGTTTATGCTGTCACCTGACTTGGCTTTGATGTGTCAATGTGCATTGTGGCAAAATAAATTGTGTACCTACACCAGACACGTTTAGTAGTGGTTGTGATGGAAACAAAAGAACCAATCGTTAACATCAGCGGCGGGTCTTTTTTTCGGTGGTCAATTGGAGAAGGCGGGACTTGTGCAAGGATGTCTGGAGCATCGCATCTCAAATAGAAACAGGGTACACGGCAACTAAAGTTGAAGTGTAACATCACAGCTGGTGTAGGTTTCACAATTGATTATAATAGACGCCTTAATTCTTTTGACGTGGCGCAGACCGACATAGACGCCAGCGCGCATCTGACTGTAATTAAAAACACCAACGCTGTACTTATGTTTCTTGACTAACATCTTTCTCTACTACCAGCTGAATTATTGCCAGATTAAATCACCTTTTTCAGGTGTCTGCCAAACTCCTTAACCAGGCAGGATTGTTTTTTTATTGATGAGGATCGTCTAAATATAGTTAAATATTACTAAATATGGCTGTGGCGCTATAGGAGTAAAATAATGTAATGTAAATAAAGAACCACACTGTTGTCAAACAGGTCAGTTAACAGTTAATTGAGGATATGTTTAAAGAACATTGGGTCACACATTTAAGAATCACAAACGCTGAGCATGCATATAGTGAAGCTGCACTAAAAAGCTAAAGTAACATGGACAGGATCAAAGCTGAAAATAACAAAGAATTTAAAATCTAAAATGATTTCCCAGGTCCGATTGCATCGCTCTCAGTAATGTCCATCAAGGAAAATGGAGGATGGAAATTGCAGCAGTGATTCGCTTGCTCAGGTTGATTATTAAGGCCATGCAGAGGATAAAAGCACATTTCACAGTGCCGGCCCTTCCCTCTCACTGTGGCGCTGATTAGGTTAATCACTTCATTGTCCTTCCGGCGCTTTCTACCGCAGGTCTTTCGGGAATAAAAAGGACAACTTGAAAGAAAGAATTACACAGAAAGCTGCCTTTTCCCTTCCCCACATCAAATTTGCACCATTACCTTTTCCATAAAAAGCCATACACCATCCATCTAGGTCACTTTAATGATTGCCTCATTATTATTTAGATGATTATGTGTTGCAAGCCATTTAGCATGCTCAACGATTCATGTTTAATTTATTTGCTGCAGCGACTCAAATGGCTTCTGAGAAGTGTGTGTGTGCGCGTGTGTGTGTGTAGGGGGGACAAAAGTCACATGATACAGTGTGATTCTGAAAATGAGATCTGATCAAGCGAATATATTTAGCACCTTAAAGATAAGGAGGGTTGTTAGCTGTTTAGTGCTGTTTGTGTTAACAAGTCTGTCTGGGTTGATTAGTGGTCGCTAAGTAACAGATAGGCATAGATTCAAATATAATTTGCTTACTGTTACGTGGAACGTAGCATTATATATTTCTTTGGAGTTGTATGTATGCATACAAGTGTTTCCTTTTTATTCAGGCATTCAAGTACAGGTAAAAACAAGAAAAGAACAAATATGTACAAAAAACACATACAGACAAACATGCATATATACAAACACACACACACACACACACACACACACACACACATATAAATTTCACCAAAATTTAGGTTTCATAATTATTGGCACCCCTGGTTTAGTACTTGGTGCAGCCATCTCTGGCAAGGATAACAGCATGGAGACTTTTCCTGTGATGTTTGACAAGGTCAAGGAACACATTTGGAGGGATTTTGGACCATTCCTCTATTAAGATCCTTCACATTCTTGGGTTTGTGCTTAGCAACTGCTCCCAGTTCAGCCCACAGGTTTTCGATTGGATTGATTGCCATTGCAGAACATTGATTTAGTTGTTTTGATTTAATTGATTTAATTGCCATTGTCTTGCTGGAAAGTCCACCTATGGCCAAGTCTCAGCCTTCTGGCAGAGGCAACCAGATTGTCAGCCAAAATTGGCTGATTCTTGGTGGAATCCATTATGCCATTGATCTTAACCAGTGCCCCTGGACCTCACATCCCCAAAACATCACTGACCCACCACCATATTTCACCATGGGTATGGGTATCTGACAAATTTGATCTGACGTTTCTGTGGATCTCTGATGGGCTGTTTTTCCTTCAAAGGCCTTGGGAACCTTGTTAGGATGCATGGCATCATGAACTCCCATCAAATACCAGGAGATTTTTGACCAAAATCTGGCTGCCTCTGCCAGAAGGCTAAAAGTGGGTCATGGTTGGATCTTCCACAGGACAATGATCCAAAGCATACCTCAAAATCTACACTTCACTCACCAAAGAATCAAGGTTTTATAATGGCCATCGCAGTCCACTGTACTGAAGCCCATTGACTTGTGGGGTGAGCTGAAGAAAGGTCCACAAGCGAGGGCCAAGGACTAGGCAGAGGGCTGAAGAGATTCTGTATAGAGGAATGGTCTCAGATCCCTTGCAATGTGGTCTCCATCCCCATCAAACATTACAGGATACGACTCATTGCTGTTATCTTGGCAAAGAGAGGGTGCACAAAGGACTTACTACAGGGATGCCAATAATTGTGACGCACATCTTTGTCAAAATAAATGATTTTGCATGAAATATTTGATTTTCCTCTGATCAATGGTATCACAATTAAACAATATAATTTGTTTTTTCATTTTTCTGAGCATAGAAGACATTTGATAAACAATAAATTGAATTTATTCCTGCACTATTTGCTCATATGAATTGAGTTTGCCAGTAATTCTGATTACGTGATGGGTGGAGCTATGTGTGTGTGTGTGTGTGTGTGTGTGTGTGTGTGTAATTTTACATACATATGAATTCCCATGTTTAACTCCTTTACCCTTTTTTTTTTTTTCTGCCAAATTTGGAAGCACCAGATCTATATCAGCTGAGCTGTGGCAATACTGCAGCCGAATCACATGCACTTCTCTGACGCACCTGTGAGGCAGTGGCTATTTTACACCCCACAGTCAAAGCACACAAAGCACTAGGGAAGAGAGGAGAGTGCTCTTAGGAGTGGCGTACATCTCACTGATGAGGTGTGCAGACTGTGGGTGCATGTCATCTGGAAGCAGGAACCTGAGAAACCCCAAACTACTTAAAAAAGTCAGTGGTGCCTTTGTCTGGTGCTCATGGCCACGGGCTAATGCCAAAGCTGAGGCTGAAACCCGTGTGTGAATATAGGGCCTAGTCTGAACTTGTAGCACTCAAAGGCTTTCACATTTAACCTTCATATTCTCTTGACATTTCAAGACGCCTTCTATGTTTGGGTCAAATTGACCCCCCAAAAGTTTAGACTGACACAAATCTATTGTAATAGAAACATTTAGACACTTTCTGTGCGTGTTCCAATTGAATAGCATTTTATCCCTAAATATTAAAGAAAATATATGATGAAACATCTCATTTTAGAGCCTGAGGTAAGTGAACAAGTTTAAAACCAGTGTGGGAAAGTGCCACTAGAATCCCCCACAAAAAATCAGTGATAAAAAATTAAAAGGGTTGTATATTTTCTTACATTTTATACAGCGACCCTGTGAATGACCCCACACAGCACATCATTGTATACAAAGGTTGGTACAGGACTTTAGAAAACATACGTTAAGTTTATTGCATGTTTACTATTTCAAATTAGGAAAAGGGTCAAGATGAAAAGGCAAGGTTAACTTTAAGAGACGTCAAACACTGAATCGGGTCAAATTGACCACAAAGATAATATGAGGGTTAACTGGGCCACTTGAAACGTATTTATTTATTTATCTGTTTATTCATTCATTTATTTTATTTTTTTATAGTACACAGCCAGTTGGTTGTCTATGAATTACCTATCAAGCTAAATGTTTATCTGGTGTCCCTGGGCAGGTGGCACTAACACAAAATCCCTGCAGACAACGATATAGGACGGCACAGTGGTCAATGCAATGAGCATCTCAAGGATACACAATCATTACACATCATGTGAAAACTCACACAGTCGTCAACATTATTAGTGAAAGAAAAAGAGAAAAAAGGGGGAAAGGAGAGAACTCTAGTTTTTTGTTTTGTTTAAAAACCCCTGAATTTTGAGGATTTGACTCCCTTATCTGTAGTGGAATATGTTATTTCTACTGAGGGCTGGCATCCATTGTCTGTGATAACACTTTCAATCAGAGAGAAGAGTCCAAATAATTAGTCAAATTAAAACCATATTGGAGAGCCAGTTGCTCAGCTGCAGGGTCCTGGTCGCTAGAGCCTTGAACTTCTTCTGACATCTCTGGTCATCATATACCTCTCCTTACCCTTTATCCAGGGTTCACTTCCCTGTCTATTGAAAACAAATTACCCGACTCTGTGCATTCTTCCAGTTCATGTTCAAGTCATGCTCAGACATTGTCACCTGTCAGACCAGGCCTGCCTGCAGCACCCAGCCATGAGTGTTCAAGAGCACACTCACTGCCCCTCTACCCAAGTCTGGTAGGCTCAGCAAGGGGATCCAAAATGGTTAACCTCATTTTCCATTTCTGGCATTTCTCCACTCCCACAGTTCTTTTTAAAAACACTACTGTGCAGATCCACTGGGTGGCTCATCCTATTGGCTGAGCACTGAACCCGCCGTACAGGTTTGTCCACTTATCATAGAGATTGCTGAATCTGTTTGTCACCTCTGGTAATGATCCAGTTTAGTAGGCCAAGACCTTTGCCAGCTTCTCTCTGTTTTTTCTGCCCTCTTTTGCCATGGAGGTGTTGGGGATGGTACTACAGGTTGGCCGCATTATGACCAGGTGTCATTTTCATTTGGCGTTATTTCTGTAAAAAATGTAGCATCCACAATGCCAAAACATTTTAAACAGACATGATATACACAACAGGTGAGAATGAATGTGAACAACATAAAAAAAGAAGTAATAAAAGTCATGGCAGTGGAACTCAGATTTAAAAAAACAAAGCTATTTATGGTAATGATGGAAGAGTGGGGTTTCATGGACCCCGTGATGGGTGGAGCTAAACTGAATGTCAGTCTCCTGTTATGAGCAAATAACAGTTTTTTTATTTATTTTGAACAACCAGTAAAACACGGTTGATTCCAGTCATTGACAGCTAAGATATTCTTGCCATTGTTTTAATTAAGCCTCATTCTATTCATAATTCATTGTATAAATGCAATCATCAAAATTACACTTTAGTCAGTGCTGTTGCTGTTTGCCAGCATGCGGGAAGTGGCTGTATAGTGTTTCACCAACACTGAAGTGCTCTGTCTGTCTTCATTGTAGGGGGCTTGTGGCTTAAAAAATAATACAAGTAATTTTGTGTGCATAATTGTATTTATTATAATTATGTACATAAATGTAATTATGGCCTATTTGGCTTGCCATATGCATTCCAGCACTTGCTAAGGCGTAGTAGGATGAGCAGAGTATTATCCATTCATTTCTAAGCTTTTTTTAATTGAATTGAATTTTAGGAGTTTGATACACTTTAGTTGCTGAATCGATACTGTAAGCCCAAAAGATCAAAATAGTTCAAAATAAACGGTTCATTCGCGTACTGCACTACTGTGTCACCTCCCTGTTCTTAGTGCGACACTGTCCAGACGGTTATTCCCGTTGTTGTTATAGTTTAGGGCCTAATAACGCATACATTTGCTCTGAGCTGTATTGTATGTCTCAGTGGCTGAAAATATTGTTTCCTTTGTGATATAATTTGTTTCAATGGTGCTGTCCTGGGGCTAATAGAGTGAGCTTCAGAAGCGGCTAGCTGAAGCCATTTTAGTTAGTCTCTTGGTATTGCAGGACCATTTAGCGTTAGGAGAGAAGTGACCACTATTTTTCAACGTCGACTAATCGTGGACATTTACCTTTTTAAGACACATTTTCCTCTTTATCTTTAAAATAAGCCAATGCACATGCACACTTATTTTCCAGCTCTCCCTTACACTCTCTCTCTCCTGGCTGCTCCTCCCAGTCCATTACTCCGGCTGCGTCCTGGTTCGAGCGGACTCCTTTACCCTCACACTGAGGCATCCGTGATCCCTAATCACTGACTTCCGAGTTCACCTTGGCAACGGTGTCGCCGGCTCGGTGTCACTCCTCACAGTCTACCACCTTTTAAGCCCCCTCTCTTTCCCCCTTCTCTCACCTTCCCCCTCTCCCAGGACGCTGCTCTGTCTGTTCTCCGCTCCCGAGAAACCTCATCTGCGCCGTCTTCTCCTTTCCCCTCTTTTCAACAATACATAATGGCACAGCAACAAAGGTTTCTAATCAGCAGATTTCCCTTTGCCCAGTCCAAAAAGGAACATGAACCCGATGGGCCAAATACAAAACTTGGCAGGACCTCTTACATTTCTTGTACTGTATGTTGAATCTCAATGGAGCCGTTTTTTTTAAACATTTTTTAAATCACCGACTAAGTATTTACGCGCGATAACGCACGTTCATCTTTGACAGCGCTAATGGAAGTTAATGTGCTCTCATACTACACAAACACGATCTGCCATTCTTTATTTTCTTTCTGTCTGAGATAAATAGGACTTGTCCATCTGGATAACAGGGACTGTATTTGCTATACAGATTTTTCTTGGTTTCTATTTTAGCAGACAGTGGAAGAAAATTGTCTGAAAAGGCTGGTGAGTTCCACAGATGGAACAGCTATGTGGACATGGATTAGATCATAAGAAAATGGTTTGATCATAGTTTAGTACTTTCCTTGAATCCCAAGTAATGAGTGCGGTGAGAGTGGGGGTGTAGGTGTGTAGTCTTGGGGTGAAATGGGGTGAATTGTATTTTTACAGACGCAACAAGATTTGGTTTTAATTAAATCCTGTAAGGAAGCAGACCTTATTCAAAATGTAGTTTTAGTTCCCCTGAATCAATTTATTGAATATGTTTGTGTTTTCCCTACAAAATAAATAGTTATGCCTGCTTTTAGAATGAATAATAAGATTCTCATACATTCAATTGTTTAGCCCACGAGGACAAAGAAAAGGTTTTAGATAAATACAGACCTGCAGTTTTCTATCTTAGCCAGCAGGGGATGCTAAAAGCACACAAGAATAAAAGAGAGCTAGACGAAATGAACATTTTTCTCCCTTTCCATGGTCAATTAATGCTATAAAGTACGATCTCAGTTCTTTATTTGTAAGTTTGTCAACATGGTTAATTTTCCCCTAAAATCTGATGATGTGCAGACATACTCTATAATGCCGCTAAGGCAAGAACAAATGTATCCTGTGTGTGTGTGTGTGTGCAAGAGTCACATCTCTACAAGAGCTGTGCTGCCTCCTAACAAACATAAGAATGTAGTACAGACATAATAAAATATATTTTAACGTGTATCCCCAACTGCATGTGAAAGTTTACCCATTTATGCATGGTATGCACGAACAGATTAGAAGTACATTTGTGACTTTTGACATTTAGAAAACATAGCGATGTATGTTCCTTCTCTAAACAGAAATATTGCGTTTGTGACTGTACTGCAGTCAAGATGTCAAACACGTTATATTTATTTAATGTTTTACAGGTACTTTAACTGATTTTTGTTGAATACATAACACCTAACAGGTAGTGTGTGCACAGCTTTTCTTATTTTCTCTTCGCATGTGTTGATAAGAGCTTTTTCAGAACAGATACTGAGCCAGATTTGTGATTCAATTTGCATGTTTAATTGTGAGGTCCATGATACTGTCTGTCACAGTAGTAAGTCCAAAGAATAACTCTTCTCATCATTCTCTAATTACTAGAAGTGATTGAACTGCCACAAATAGCGATTGAAATGTGAAGTTCTAGTTTTGGGTTTCAAACTTAATTTGACACAGGCCAGATGAGGCTTAAATTTTTTTTTTCTTCAGTGCTCTCAAACTCTGCTCCAGTCAAACAAATAAGAAATAAGATTCCACATTTCTAATTCAATCAACATTTCAGTTGAAGTCTTGTTTCAATGCCTTCTTAAATTTTGGGGGATATGTGTAACCATCTAATACGTCTGCCTGCACCTGTACAAAATATATTTTTCCCCATATATGGATAGCCAGTAGATTAGCATTTTTGTGTGTAATGGACAATTATTATCATATATCTATTTTTTTAATGTATGTACATACCAATGTCATGCATAATATATAGAAAGATATTACAAAATATACCAATTGTTGCCCAGTTGGTGTCATAGTGAAACATGTTAGTACAACCAACAGAATGTTTATTATTACGCAAAAATGGCAATATATTGGCATGCATTGAAACTATATTTTGGAGTGCCTTTTATTTATTTTGGCAACATATTACCATGTATTTTTTAAATTATACCGATATGTTTTGGTTGGACAGTAAAGGTCAGTAATGATCCATTCGTAGATTTAGCCATCCTGGATGGTACACTGAAGTTGTCCTGACTTTGCTAAGATTTAATATACTCATTTTAGTTGTGCATACATAATGCACAATCACAGTTCAATACATATAAAAGGAAAGAGGAGACATTTGACATACACAATGTGTTTTTTTATTGTTGCTTGTTTCTTGCGAATGTCATGTGAAAGTTCCTCAACATGGTTAGATTTGGACAAATCTGTAGGTCCAAATCAATAAATTGAATATCAATGATCAATAAAATGTATACTTTGTAATCTTTTTTGCTAAGGAGTAAATAATTACCCTGTGCATCCATGCAGTATTTAGCTTTTCCAATGATTTAGCAGTGTAGCAAAATATAAATTCGCTCGCTAACTATTGCTTGCACATTATTGATAATAATAATACTAATAATAATAATAATAATAATAATAATAATACTAATAATAATAATAATAGCTTATTTTAGACCACATACAGTGCATGTTTTTAACTGGTACATTTCATCGCAGTGAATGCAGGAAGAATCCAGCATTGAGTCCACAATGACTTTGACATTAGTGCTGAACTCTAATACATTGTGGTTAGAGCTGAACTGCAATACATCGGGAAGGACGAATAAAAAAGGCCAACATTGTACACGGCAAAAATGCGAGAGAAGTTGTGTGTTTCTGCCCATGAGAGCATATCAATCTGCAGCGAGGAGCTGCACGGAAAACAACCCTTTGCTGTGGGAAAAATTGTATTTTGGACGGAACAAACCGTGTTAAAGTGTGTGATAACTGGCTGAAGTGCTATACATTCTTGAAAGGTCTCTTCCATTTATGAGTAAGGCTCTCATGTCACTGCATTGGCACTTTATTCGTTCATGGTGCCCTAGGCCTCTAAAGCAGAACTTAATGTTATAAAATTACTTAGAGTGTATTATCTACCATTCAAAGGTAATCGCAGAAGTCAATGAAATGTCTAAGTTATGACTTTAATATCTTTTCTTAGATCCTCAAATATTAATTTAGACAGAATTCAGGGTCATGAACTAGATGGTACAGTAGATTTAATTCCTAAATCAAATTTAAGGTGCTGACTTACTATACAATGTCCCTATAGAATGTTTTAATAAACCATTCAATCAATACATTCAACATTGTGTGAAATGCATGGTTAAAAACCAGAGGGAAACCACTCCGATACATTGTCTAAATATGCAAATATAGTATTTTATCAGACAGATCCGATCAAATCCGACAACATTTGACAGTTCCAATGTGTCTGTCTTCATTTACAAAATACAATGAACAGCAGCATCCGTAGTTTATGAATTTAGATTGAATATATATATATATATATATATATATATATATATATAGAAAGTGGAGAAGATAAACTTTCAGAGGACACAGAATGTGATGTTGGTTGAACAAGTCTTAGCGCTCATTTCAATTTGTTATCTGTTACATTGCTAGGGTCAGTGAGAACATTATGCAGTATCGTGATTGAGCCAGTGAGTAAAAAAGTTTTTAAAAATTAATCAAAGAATAGTTATACAGAATAAAAAGTCACTGTAATAGTTTGTTTAGCATTACTAACAAATTAGAACCTGACCAATATGGGATTTCTGATACCGACATTAGAAGGGGGAAATTCACTGATATGGCAGCCAATATAGTGAATAATTCAGCTGGAATGAAAATAGACCAATTTTACATTGAGCATTGTAACCTAACTAAACATCAATCAATTACTGACTATCAATACTGCCAGTCAATTAGTGACATGTTATAAAACAAGAAGCATAGCTTCTGAGCATTTGCATCTGCCAGGGAGCTCCCCTTGTCTTCATAGATGTTCCCTATTGAGCTAAAAACTCTTGCTGGGGACAAAAATTTAATTCACAAAGATAACGATTTGTATCTGTTTCTACGTTTAGCAATACATTTACTGTAGGCTATAAATAAGAGGAAATGAGAGGAGGTCCAACAGTAGCCTGCCCACTATGATCTATGATAAACAAGCAGCAAGTGAACGGGCATCTGCCTGAAAATGTTCTGAATCGACTAGCGGGCCGCTGGAAAAACTATGACAAAAATGCCAGTGAACTGCTGGCTGTTTCTGCCATTGGCCCACTAACTTAACCCCCTTTGACCACTTGCGACTCGCAAGTCTAATTTATAGGCCTACTTTGTTACATGCCACTTTCGACAAGGGTCGCTCAACAAAAATGGTGTATTTCAACTGAAAAAGTTTGGCTTGACACCTTTTCTAAATGTTGCGCACGTAACGCAAATTCTGTTATATCGCGGACAACGTCATACTTTGGCAGCCAGAGGGAACACCGAAATTGGTTGTCATGAATATGGTTTTTGCTATACATTTGGTTTTGACTGGTGTTGATAAACATGGAGGGGATAGAAGAAAAACTAAGGAAGTATCAAATGATTATAAAGACACTCAACTCATGGCAAGATATTGCTGAAACATTTGAACGCACTTGTTACTAGTTCGGAAATGCACTATGTACATCGCTCTGGATAAGAGCGTCTGCTAAATGTCTATAATGTAATGTAATGTCCACTCGAGTGAAAATCCACAGGGAAAAGCGTCAGGACCAGTGAGTTAAACTTATTCTCTCTACCCTTGATAACAAATACAGTGATTGATAACGGTAATAACGCAGTGATAACAGATAACGGACACATCCACAAGCGATAAGTGTGCCTGAATGTATGAGGTAGTGAAGGATGTGGTTAATTATGTAATTGAACTGGTTGAAAATTATTTGAAATGCCCATCTTCATCCAGCATTTCACGCATCGACTTAACTACAACTATGCGCTCCCTGGTTTTCCCTTGTTTGCTTTATGAGATTTTTCATTCATTTAGTTTTTTAACGAAAGTAGTTTTAAAATTTCTTCTGCCTCTACAATCTCAATAATCTCCCATAAATCACCCATATGTCAGTGTTGATAAAAAAAATAATAATAATAAAAATGATATATATACAGTAAGCACCATAATTAATTGGACAGTAACACATTTTAAGTTTTTTTGGTTCCGTACTCTAGCACTTGAAAGGATACAATGAGAATGAGGTTGAAGTGCAGACTGTCAGCTTCAATTTGAGAGTATTTTCATCCATATCGGGTGAACCCTTTAGAAATTATAGAACCTTTTGTACATAGTCCCCCCCATTTCCGGGCATCAAAAAATATTGGACAGTTTAACATAATGTAGAATAAAGTAATAATTTTTAATATTTGGTCGCATATCCTTTGCATGCCATGACTTCCTGACAACATCAAAAGACTCTTGATATCTTATTTGGTACTCTTACAAGCAATACTATAACGTCTCTGCATTTTAATGGATCTCTATGGGAATTTGGCGGGTGGGACTAGATTTAGCTGTAAAGGAGAATAGTGTACCTTTTGTTAAAGGTGCACTGTGCAAGGGCTGCTGGCAGCCCTGTTGACCAGGCAAAAAACACGCAGCAAGCATGTCAAGCGAAGATAAAATGAAAATAACAAAAATTAGCAGCATGCACTGTTGTAAATGGATGCTAACAGTAATTAGGCAGTGTTATAACGATGAAATAAAAACTTCAAAAATCTACAAAAATCGTTTTGAAGTTCTCAGCTCCCCTATCACATCGATCCCTTCTTCATCTTCTGTCTTCCTTACTGCCGTCTCCGACTAACGCAGTGTTGTAATTGGGGATTCTGTCGTTCACAAGTAAAATTTTGCCAGTGGTCTTAACCCCTTCGCACAGCTGCCAAATTTGGTGGCTTTATATAATGACAAGTATGAGCATCACAGAAACTTGGGCTTAAATAAATATCCTGCTGTATAAATGGATAATATGTAAAAAATGCTCTGGATAAGCGTCTGCTAAATTCCTGTAATTTAATTAATCAAGGCAGTTGTACCATTTACAATACTAACTTAGATTCATTCATTTTCATCATTTAGATCAAAATAAAGTGCCACAAATGTAAAGAAAAATGAAAAAGAAAAGCTTTTTTTTTGCTTGCAATAGAATACTGAGAGCTGCAGGTAAAACTATACATTTCATGGATCAAAGACTCCTTGTCCACAAGTGTGAAAACATAGGCCATGTACCCAGTTGTCCCTTAGTGTCTCCAAATCTATCCAAAATTGTGCACCATATAAATAAAAAAATAATCTCTTTTTTTAACTACAAATCAACTATTTGGCTCATAAAATTCACTGTTGCATCATTTTCAAGTAGGAATGACTCTCAGTATAGGGGATAGATATCTATGGGTCCAAAAACCTATCCAAAATCTGTCATAAAATTTATAAAATATTTTTTGTCCATTATAAAGCATATACATTTGCCTTCCCCTTTTGGTTTAAATATATTAAATATGTAACCTAACGATTCACTCTTGTACCTCAATGAAACATCTTTTTGTTTCTGTACTCTACAGTATGTAATCTTTTGCTGCATGCCCTGGGATGACATTTCTCTGTAGTTTTTGAAAAATGTTCCCGTTATAATTACTCCAAGGAAAATCTTACATTCATCTAGCACATATCTGGGCACAGTAAAATTGAAAGAGTATTTCCCATGTTTTCCCTATTTGACAAGTATAGCCCAGGGAGATACTAATATGGTATATTTTATATTATGCAGGCATGTGCAGAGATAGGGCAATGCCCCTTTCTTCGAGGCCCCGCCTTGATGGGTAGCTTTGTCAGTTTGCATGTTTAGTTTGTCATTTTGGCAGGGTTTTTGCGTGAAACACACGGAAATGGTAATGTAAATGGATGCAATCTAATTGCATTTGAATTATGTCACCTTTGTGCCGCAAAAGCATGAAAACGATATGTTAAATGGCTAATTGAATTATCATTTCCTTTTTGTCATGGGTGCAAATGTGGTTTTCACTTAAATTATGGCAGGGTTGTGTGGTACAGGGCGAGAAAAATGAAATGTGAAATGGATTTGCATTAACATTTTCAAATTGTCAGTGCATACAATGACTTGCAAATGAAAATGCAAAGTGACCTTTTGCATTTTCATTTGAATTATGTCGTGGTTTTTGCACGCATCGACTGTAAACGAAATGCAATCGCCGATTTGCATTTTCATTAGAATTTTGGCGCGGATATGCTTCCATACAAAACGAGTACAGTGCTACATTATGTGTTCACCTATTCATATACAAACAGCATACATACACGTATGTATAAATTGCACTCAACTCAGCTTACATTATTTTGGCACAAAAACATTTTTCCTGTCTGGAACTTACAGGTGCAGCTCAAAAAATTTGAATCGTAAAAAAGTTCTATATTTTTTGTCACTCATTTCAGAAAGTGAAACTCATATATTATATAGATTCATTACACATAGAGTGAAATATTTCAAGCCTTTATTTCTTGTCATTTTGATGATTATGGCTTACAGCTAATGAAACCCAAAATTCAGTGTCTCAGAAAATTTGAATATTTTGCTTTAACATATTTTTTAAGTATCATATTTAATATTTGGTCGCATATCCTTTGCATGCTGTTACTTCCTGAAGTCTGTGACCAATCAACATCAAAAGACTCTCAATATCTTATTTTCAGGTGCTGTTACAAGCGATACTATAACCTCTCTGCATTTGAACTGATCTCTATGAGAATTGGGGGGTAAGACTAGATTCAGCTGTAAATTACGCTGGTACAGTATGGAACACATGACTGGCGAAATGGCTGTACGTCATCAAGGGTCTAAGGCAGAGGTAGCCAACATGGTGCCCGCGGGCACCTGGTAGCCCGCAGGGACCACGTGAGTCGCCCGCGAGGCATGTTCTAAAAATAGCACTAATCACCATGGAGATCTGTCAAAATAAAAATGGTATTTAATTGTGTTGCTGTTCTTTTTAAATCAAAAACGCTTGCATTAATATAGATTTGAAAATGACAATATATAATATAAAATTTTAAAAACAAAAATGTTTTATGTATATATGAACTCTGACCTTCTCTGAAGTCAAAGTTCAATATTGTGCGCAAGACAAACCGCCATTGCTGAGACAAGGAAGCGGGCGCAGCTACGTTGGGGAGCTAGATGTGGTTTTTACCCCCAAAATAAAGAAAACATGGCAGAAAAGCGAAAGAAAACATACAGTTTTCACAATGATTGGGAGGAAGAGTTCTTTTTAACGACAGTGAAAGAAAAATGTGTGTGTCTCATTTGCGGGGCGACTGTGGCGACGGCAAAGCGGCACAACGTGGAGAGACACTTCAGTACGTGTCACCAAAGCTTCCATGCTAACTACCCACCCGGTAGCGCACTACGGACAGAAAAAGCCCGTGACTTAAAGGCAGCTTTGGGCAAACAGCAGTAATAAAGTATTAAACAGGGCAATAAAAGGAAGTAATAATATCTAAGTCTCTTCACATATATTATTATTATTATTATTATTATTATTAAAAGGTGATCTGTGCAACTTTGTTATTCGGGAAGTTCGTATCAAACAAGTAGCCCTCCGTACTACTCAGTACCCTTGAAGTAGCTCTCAGTTTCAAAAAGGTTGGTGACCCCTGGTCTAAGGTATCAAACGAGCCCCAAACCATCACTCTGCGGCCAGATATGGAGTAGATGTGGATGGATCCCTTTAAGGGTTGTTTCTCCTGACTTTTTTCCCCATAGAGTTCTATAGGAAAATGAGTCAGGAGAAATAACCCTTGCAGTGATCCATCCACATCTACTCCATATCTGGCAACAGAGTGATGGTTTGGGGCTCGTTCGATAGCTCAGACCCTTGATGACTTACAGCCATTTAGCCAGCCATGTGTTCCACACTGTACCAGTGTAATTTACAGCTGAATCTAGTCTCACCCCCTAATTCCCATAGAGATCAGTTCAAATGCAGAGAGGTTATAGTATCGCTTGTAACAGTACCTGAAAATAAGATATCGAGAGTATTTTGTTGTTGATTGGTCACAGACTTCAGGAAGTAACCGCATGCAAAGTATATGCGACCAAATATTAAATATGATACTTAAAAAATATGTTAAAGCAAAATATTCAAATTGTCTGAGACACTGAATTTTGGGTTTCATTAGCTGTAAGCCATAATCATCAAAATTACAAGAAATAAAGGCTTGAAATATTTCACTCTATGTGTAATGAATCTATATAATATATGAGTTTCACTTTCTGAAATGAGTGACAAAAAATATAGAACTTTTTCACGATATTCAAATTTTTTGAGCTGCACCTGTATATACATACATGTATCTACGACTTTAAAAAAAGCATTAAATACAATTTAAGTTGGGAAATATACATGGTAGAATTTTTAGCGCTGGACTCGGACTGTGACTCGGATGGTGTGGACTTGGACTCGGGACACGGATGGGTGGACCTGGACTCGTGTCGGATGTGTGGACTCGACTACAACACTGATATCCATGTGCTAGAGATTGATCCTGTTGCAAATCGCTACATTTCATTGCAATGTTTAGCATTTTATAGGAAGAGTATATTTTGGCTAACTAGCGTTTTGGTGGTGAAACGTAGGCTATTGCAGTTGTAATTTACTATTGGCTGTTGTACAGTATTTGTGACGTGCAGTACAACTGGTGCATCTGGCTATGCCCTTCCAGGGCGTTCTATGCCATAAAGAAAAACATCAGCATTGAAATTCCAATTAGAATTTGGCTAAGATTATTTGAATCTGTAATTGAACCAATTTCCCTATATGGCGGCAAAGTGTGGGGTCCGCTAACGAAGCAAGATTTTTCTCAATAGAAAAAAAACACCCAACTGAAACCTACATGCATAGTTTTGTAAGAACATCTTACAAGTACAACGGAAAACTACAAACAATGCATGCAGGGCAGAATTAGGCAAATACCGCCTATTAATCAAAATTCAAAAAAGGGCATTAAAATTTTGGAAACATCTAAAATACAGCAACCCCCACGCATACCATTACAAAGCCCTGCAATGCCAAGAGCTGAGCCCAGAACAGAGTCCATTCACTCAGCTGGTCCTGAGGCTCAGTTCACTAACCCCCACTAACACCCCCCAGTCTCAGGACAGCTACATACCAACAATACCAATCAGAATCAACCAAATTATAAAGCAACAAAAACTCAATTATATAACTTATTGGGAAACTCAAACAAAAAATGTAAACAAATTACAATGCTATCTGGCCCTAAAACGAGAATACACTGGCAGACTATCTGACCACTGTGAAAAATGATAAATTCAGGAAAACATTGGCAAAGTACAGACTCAGTGAGCACAGTCTAGCAATAGAAACCGGCCGCCACCGGCAGACTTGGCTGCCATGAGAAGAGAGGCTGTGCTCCCACTGCAGTCAAAAACAAATTAAAACAGAGCTGCACTTTTTCACCCAATGTGAGAAATACAAAGAAATTAGAGATCTCTTTCCAAAAATTTAAATCAATACACCAAAACTTCCCGATTCTATTACAAATCCTCCTGGGAGAGGTAAGGTGCTGTGCTAAATTGGCAGCACAATATGTGGCTACCTGCCATAGGAAGAGGGACAGCAGTGACCCCTAACCCCCCACCAATTGATGTATGTTTGTTTTCAATTATATAACATATTTGTATTATATATTATATTTAATTAATAATTATATAATATACTGTATATTTATAGCATATATTATATTTCATTATATACCATATATAATTATATAACATATTATTTATCTAATAATATCGTTATTCGTAGTAATAGTATTTCTATTACTACGAGTAATAGGATATATTTTATGTCTGTTAAATACTTTTTAAAATTTATATTGTTGTTGTCATTACTATTATTGTTGCTGTTGTTATTATAATTGACTATTACGCTTTGGCAATATATATTTAAAAATATGTCATGTCAATAAAGCATTTTGAATTGAATTGAATTGAGAGAGAGAGAGAGAATTGTGCCGTAGCAGTGTAGGGAGATGTGCTCTGACTGAGGTGAATATCTAATGTTAAGTTAAAATAGTAGCAACATGGACGGTACAATTGAACAAGTTTAAGTTTATTAGCAGCCTGCAGGGAGCAATAAAGGGGTTTGTGCGCAGTGTTGTGTGTGTATGTACGGAGAGAAAACACTTGCTCTAATTTAGCCAACGTCTTCAGCTAGCTAGGCTAGTTCAGAGCCAGCGAACCTAGCTAGCAGCCAAGGCTAGCTAACTAACGGTAGCTAACGAGCTGACACTGAGGTAAATACATTTTTCTAGCTTACGTGAGATAGTAGCCTAAGTTCAGCACGTTTAGGAGCAAAAGGGGAATTGGGTTGCCAGGAAAAGTGGTGGCTAATTTTTAAATGAATGAATGGAATATACATTTTTTAAAAGTCAATGCCAAGGCTCTACTGATTGTATTGTAATTTGAAAATGAGACGTAATAAAATAATTTTATTTATTTATGCTTCTTTTAATAGCCTATTAGAGCAGTGAAATAACCTAGAGTTCATATTTTGCAATCAACGTGATGTGTGCTTCAATTACTCTATCCAAGTTGTGTACCTGCCCCTCTAACTTTCTTTGCACGTCCTAGTATGTACGATGATATTACAATAAAATAATATTCCACCATCAAGACAATGCTGGCAAATGTTCTACTTCACAGCAAATCAAACATATAATTACAATATCAAAAAAACATATCTCACAATTGGGGTGGAGTGGAAAACATACATATTTGAAATATTACAAGCAGTAATAATTACATATTGAGGAGGAAAATCTGCCTCATATTCTCCGATAGAATCAAGTATGGTATCTTTTTCTGACTCCAAAAATCAATGTAATCAAGGTGAGGATTTTCTATAGCCATGCTGACGAGTTGGCCAAATTAGTAAAAACTTGACTTAAAAAACGTTAAAAAGTTGTTTGCGTAAAACGAAAGAGATGGGGCGTACTATGCGTCACCATTTCAGATAGTGTAATAGCGTTATAAAGTGTTGTGTAATGGATTGTCCCAGATAATAAATGACCACTGAATTTTCTCTATGCGTAAAACCAATGGTAGGATTGAATATTTATTTCACATTTAGCAGCAGGTATTGATAGTAGAATGATGTGGTATAATTAAACAAGAATTTCATATGTTTATTTTGCATTTGAGTGAGCAGGGCTTTTCACTGCTAATATTTTTATGAACTCACACATGCTAACATGTCCACTGTGTCACGCATGGGTAGGTATAGTTGCAGGCGAGACTTGGTCGGGGGTTGCTTGTTAAATGGACTAGCAACACACACCATCTACTTGCGACAGCAACAAAGAGATTCCATTCAAAGTTTATGGATACCGGTGACAAACAGCGGGAGGGGTGGAGTACACAGCATCAAATAACCTCTATGTTTGTCTCTGATATATTGACTAGCAGTCAAATTTGTCGCACTACCAACCAATCAGAAACAATGCCGCTCTAGGGGCTCTACCTTGATGATCTTAGTGCATGGTCTAAAACGCATGGTGCAAGTGCATTTAGGGCATGTGGAACTCCACTTTTGCTAGTTAGAGGGCACATATTTTGAGCGCAAAGTAAGCCATTAATTATAGGTGTTTCTTGGGCGTAACATGCAAAAACCAATCAGAGTGTCATCTCCCATTCCCTTTAAAAGCCACCTGCATTTGCAACTTGGGCGATTGCTAATATAGCAAGACTGCAAAAAGAGCGATTTAGCCTACACGGTTAAAGAGTGTGAGCAAGGAATAGCCTATATGGATCAATATTAGCATTTAACACCGGCACAGATTCCCGGTAATTCCTGACCAAACTATTTCCCGTTTCCCAGAAATATAATAACGGGAAAACAGGAAAATATTTTCCATTAGCTTACACCAGTGCATATATGTGTCTTAATTTTTGTTAAAAGCACCTGAACAGCTGAGCATAAGCTACCAGAATATGGCTTCCGTCTCAGCTTGGAAAAAGGTAAATTAGCCCACTTGTATAACAAATTACGTTTGATTATACAAGGAAGCATTGTCAAACATCAATTCCACACGACTGTTTTCACAGCAGACAGATCACAGGCAATACATTTCGGCTAGCGAAGTTCAAGCTTCATCCAAAATTTATATTACGTGAATTCTAATATTGATTAATAACATAAATAGCGTTCTTTTGCCTTAATGACGACACTAAATACGCTAAAGCTGTTAGGTTGGGAACCCATAGGTTTATGCATATTTTCCCTTGTTTTATAATATCCTGCTTATGGAAATATGACCAACGTGTTTTTACTGGTAGCTTAATGCCTTAAAACAAGCCCACTTTCCCAGGATTCTAGGGACAACGTGCATCTATTCCGGGAGAGAAAATGTAATCTTGATATTTTAATGCATGTTTTAACTATTGTCCCCTTACAGAATAAAATTCCCCTGGACAATTACAGGAACTATAGAGTCATACCTTGAGCCAGGATAATTGTGAATACACGTAGCATCCCACATCGCCACAGCAATGTATATACAGCAGTGTATATAGGGACAGCAGGAATTTGTTTCCAGCTCAGCTGCCGGGAGATGATAGAGGTTTGTTAAAATCTGGCAGGATGAAAGCAATTTAAGGCAGAATTCCCCTTCGCTGAGGGACAGGTATGTGGTCTTTGACCGATGGACCCTTTTATGCATTTTTTTATATAGCCTACACAATAATAATATTTCACATTGTAATCTTGATATTTTTATGCATGCTTGTGCGCGCCCCTGTGTATAACAGACAGGAGTGTGTACGCATGTTGTGCACAGGCATATGCAGGTGCACTTATATTGTACTGTTAAAATAACATTGTAACAACTGCGACATGACTTAAAGTCCATGGTTTGTGGTGGTTTTAGCACAACAGCTTTTTGCTGCCTCAAGATAGCAATACGCCAAAAATGATCCTGGCCACCAACTCGCCCAGTTCACTTGATATGGGCACAAGTTTACTATTTCAACAACGTGAGCGCTGGATGCTAAAATGACACCTGCGCCAGTATGAAACTAGCAAAGACACTTGCGTTTGGGTTACCGCCACTTTGCGCTGGATGTGAGATGTTTTTTTTTTTTTTTTTTAAGTGTCCGACGTGCATTTTTTTCTGTCTTTCTGAAAAGCAGCTCATCATCACAGTCTTAAACCACCCAATTTTATACGATAACAGTCGGTATGACTCAGAGTTTCCGTTTGGGTGCCACCGTGACTGACAAGATTTCAGTTCAGATTTCAGTTTGCCGGACAAATGGGAGAAATCCCAGTCAAATATTAACTGCCGTTTATTATGCTTTAAAACAATTGA
Organism: Ilyophis sp. 1 JC-2022; assembly: GCA_022702515.1. NCBI lineage: Eukaryota > Metazoa > Chordata > Actinopteri > Anguilliformes > Synaphobranchidae > Ilyophis > Ilyophis sp. 1 JC-2022. The sequence goes on along the minus strand of CM040403.1, from coordinate 92,884,802 downwards.
TATGCAGGCTTTATAAAGAATTACATCATCAGGGGAATAGATTTATAATAGTTTTTAATGAAAGGTGATTTTGCAAATACAGTAGGCTATAGCGCGAATATAAATTAAGTCCCGTCCAATAAAATAACTCCCGTCAATAGACACGTGTTTAATGTAATAAATGTTTTTAAAAAGACGACAGGCTCTAGCCTATTGTGTTCTGCGTAGCTAGCTACTTGCATGCTAGATAGTACGTTCTTCCAAGTAGGCCTTCAATTAAAAAAAAAAAAAATCTTCAATTTTAGTACACACTTGACCTTTGATCTGACAGGAAAAACAATAGAATCACCTCAGCGAAATTACCTTACTCGAAAGCTATAAGGTATGCACATCATTAAAGGGTAACTCCACGGGCTGTTTCAGAGCGACCACGACTCCATTTGTGGTTAAAAAAATGCCAAAATTGGGTGTGGGAAAGACACTCATGAAAGGGTTGGGCTTGAGTTAGCAAGCCACGCCCTTTTTTAAATATGCACGCTCATTCACAGCTGCTGAGCCTGGAGCAGCAGCCATGGCAGAGGCGGAGAACTGGAGAATGTAGGCTACATAATAAGGCCTAGTTATAAACTTAGCTCATTTTAATTTGGATAATTATCTAGTAACAGTTAATGTTATTAAAGACTACTAAGTTTGCCATGAATTAATATACAAGTAAACTCGTAGTAACATCACTAAATTGAGTCATATAGCCACATTAAAACCTCAAGAAACATCTAATTTCAGTCAAAACTGCATAAACATGAACATTGACCAGTCATAATCGTTTAACTGTTAGCTAAGTTAACTAATGTAGGTATCTTGTGGGATACTGTGTCATTTTTAGATCAGTCCTGCTACTTGTTTTTCCCAAGGCCTCACAAAGAGAGAATAGCCGAGAGGGAGAAAGAAAATGTGATTGCTGCGATTAAATGAATTATCGGTTTAGGTTTATTTATTTAAGAAAGGGACAATGCACATTAATAAATGTAAATGTGCCAGATTTAGGGCTCATTTGCATCTGTAGTCCCTGGGCAGGTTGATGGAGAAACGTTTTGTAGAATCCGCAATTACTAGACCAATGAGGGAATAGCTCGGAGCGAAAGTTTAAACGTGATGTATTCCATTCTTGCTGTGGGAAAAGGTAAAAGTTATTTAGAAATATTATTATTTTATTTACTCGTTTATCTGACTCCATTTATAATTATAATTTAGAATTTTGGTTAAACATGCGTGGAGCTCGGAGTGTTTACACTCAACTCGCCCTTAGGTACCATCATTACTTCAATATATGTTTGCCGGAATCAACATTATTGCTGAAGCTCAGTTCGGTGGCGAACGCAGAGGTTGGGGGTCTAGTCAACACAATACATGATATTCATTTATCATAGATAGTTGCGAGCCCCAGTCTGAGTACATTTAAAGGGCTCCTTAAGGCAAATTTGACAAGAACCGGCGTAACAACACCCATGGGTTCCTATATCAAATCACCAGAACCATGCACTACTCTGGGTGTATTTAAAGAGTTCCTTAAGGCAAATTTGACAAGAATCGGCGTAGGACGCCCATGGATTCTCTTCACATCAAATCCCCAGAACCGATACACCAACCCGACCTTTACAATTGGACCGTCACTTGCTATCTCCCAACTTGAGTATACACCACGTCTGTACCAGGCCGCTGATCAGTCGGTCCTGGGTCAGAATTGTCCCCCTGAGTCTTCAGTAGTAATTTAGGCTGAAAAGGGTATAAGATGGATGAGAGCCACGCACGTTAAATATAAAAAGAATTGGATAACAGGCAGGGAGGTCATTAGCTTGGAACGCTGCAGCTCAGATCATGCAGACAATTTAAGCTGGGAAAAAGGATTAAAAGAAAGATGCAGTTGATATGAAAACATGGTAATTTATTAATGACAAATAATCACTGGTTAAGACTGTGAGAGCAAACACGAACACATTCAATGCCTATAACTAAACACAGGATAACATGCTGTCAAGACAAATAAACACGAACAAGTTCACAAACAAAGTATATCACCAAGTGATTCCGTACGGTGTGACT